>NLAK01000077.1:0-76166 GCA_002370295.1 Metschnikowia bowlesiae | reverse complement strand
AGGATTTGACGGAGTCCCTGACTACTGCTACTCTATAGAAATTTACTAAGCAGCATAATAATATGTAAGCCGGAAAACTCAGTTACAGGGTTACAGGATCAAACTGTGGATTGTTCGGTTTTCCAAAAAGCAGACAGGGATGAATTTCCTACTAGTTTGAACGAGTGTTGAACCTGTCTTTCTCAAGTTATGTGAACTTCTGATTTGGGTTGAGGTGGGCGTAACATTATAACTATATGTAACTGTATTCACATTTCCCCTCCGCGAGCCACAAATGTATAAAAAATAGATAAAATTACGAAAATACAAGTTAACCTCGAGGAGTAGAAAAGACAGAAGAAGACGTAAAAGGGCTAGCAACACCCCAAATTATTGCTCCGCTGGCCATGTTTAATGGTATATCTGGATCCTTCATGGCTAGCGCACTGCCCATATACACAATTAACCTGCAACGTGCGGTTGCAGGGGACTGACAACTCGCGAGAAAGGCGTCTCCAACCCCCGCCGATCATCTCGGAGATTAGATGACATGGGGAGACTTAGATGACATGGCACCAGCTGCACCCTATTGGGTGCAGCGGCGTGGTTGTCGCATATGCAGGACAGATGCCAACTCAGGCGCCACTTTGCCGGAAGATAAATCAGATTGAGACTTTTTGGCGTATAAAGCGGCAGGCCGTGTCCCCACACCCCTTTTGACCAAAGATGGCGTCATGCCCCCCTCCCTCGCCACGCCGGCTGAAAGTGGTGCAACCAGGCCCCCGCCTTATTCTCTATATATGGATGTTCGCCTTGTACAGGGTCATCAGCAGACATATCTTCTTTGGTGCATGACGTTAAAAAACAAAAGAACATAACTATATGCATGGAGGTAAAGCTTACGTAATGTTTGTATAATTTACAGTTTACTATTAATACACCATCAATAAACCCGTACAATTAACACGAACTTTGCCCGACTTGCCGGGATGCTTCTTTGATAATCGCTAGTCTTGATAATATCATCAATCCTCAATCGTATTCGAACCTCGCTAATACATATAGAATGAATATCCGAAACAGGCAAATATCAAGAGTGGTTCGAAACATGTGAAATATTCAAGCATCGCTTATTTGAAAATTGACTTTAAACGGGCTAACGCAAATACTAACCGCTTGGACAAGTCCAATATGCATGGATGGTTCAATCTTGCAGATGCACATTAGCCATTGCTGAGCCAAGCGGTCTGTCAACTCCGTTTGTATTATACCTGCAATTTATAGTATGAATATTCATACTGGGATGGCAAAGAGCTGTATGCAGCGAGAAGTCCAGAGGTGTGTAAAGGTTAGTTTACTCAAATATGACTCGCTGTTGAACTGAAAACGAAGATTACTTTGTTGATGTTGCATATATGTATCAAAGTTATTGATAATAGTAGTTATCCAAGAATTCATAAACCACTCCATGTCAATGGTTTATGCATACTTATTTGATACAATGGCTTATATGATCCTGTACATAATGAAACAGTATTAGTGTAAGCACTTGGCTGAAGTCCATGTCCATTAGAGTAGACCAGCATACTAACGGATGGACAGAGTTTCTAGAGCATTAAAGAATCATCCATGAATACTTTCGTTGTTAAGATTCGTCCCAGCTTTTTGATGGTCTGATTCATAGCATGCTTCATTTCGCCCACGTGTCTGCATGCATCAAGTACTCTCAGAATGTACCTATCGTCACTTAAGCTAGCCGAAAAAGCCACAAATTTGTGATATTGTGACTATCCTACGTAGCCTTCCAACTTTGGAGCGTACACTCCAGCTGTCAGGTTCGCGTAGGGCGCAAGAATTAACAGAGATGTATTTGTTGATGATCCGTGAAACAAGGAGAATCACCCGACTATACACTAATGTCGGCCACGACTGTGCCACGTGTTCGGGCGATAGCGCCTTAAACGGGCTAGTCGTGCCGAATTGTCGACCGGATAAGCCTCCTCGAGATAGGGCTTATCGATCTAGAGCTCGGAGGAAGGGCAACAAGGCGCTTTGGACCGAGCCTGGAGGCAAGGTCCTACGTTATACCGCGTCTAGCCGCACATTGCAGGAAAATTGAGCACCTATGGGCAGCACACTACCCACGGGGAGTCTAACACCAGCTTCTCCATCACATCCAAGCTGTGTTCCCCTTTCCGCAACAAGTCTGGGCTTGTTTATGGGAGGTGTTTTTGTATCACAGGCTGAAAACCAAGTCTATGAATTTCGGACCTATGCAGGCGTTCCTATTACCAATTACTTGGGTCCCTATTTATTGTTCAACACATCCGGGTAGTGCGCTACCCATAGGTACACGGAGGGCCGCATCATGAGGCAAGTTTAATTCCGCCCTTCGAGGCGAGACGAGGGCAACTGTTCCAGCTTATGGGTGCAACGTTGGTGTGTCGGCAAACACCACTCTCGCCTGGTGTGTCGGCAAACACCACTCTCGTCTGCCTTGCCGGATTGGGACCTATGGGGCTGGAAAGGCGATCCGGTGACCAGTCACCCAGAGAAAAGGGTGCAATAGGCTTCCCCGTCAAAAGGTGGGTAATCGGCCCAACTGCGTCGTGACACCTGGCCAGTTTATCACCTATAAAAGTCTGGAAGATCCCATGTTCCAGGGATGTACTGGCGAATCTATCAGCAACGAATCCCTTCTCTAAGCACTGGGCTCATCAAAGAACCAAAGGAACCAACACATGACGAACCAAAGGAACCAACACATGACGAACCGCGGGGCCCATCAAGTAGCTTCATGGTTTCATTTTTTCTTTGTAGTTTCTCTTGGATTCTTTGATGATGTTTAAAGCTTAGAGGAGAGAAGATACATTCGTTATGGTACCTAAAACGGGCGATTACCTGTGATATAGCAAACCTGACCAACGGAAAGAGCCAATTTGACGATTTAGAAACATGGGCTTCAAATTTTCATGAATGTTTATTTATGACATTTTCAAGGGGGAACATTGATCCCTCCGTTTGGGGAGAGCTGGAAGGCCTGGGAGTAATCTCTGCGTTGTGGTATCTTGATATCATAACTATCTTGTGTGTTTCTTAGCTTTTTGGTTATCTTAGTGGCCCCCCTAGCTACTTTTGACCTCGCCTACACCACACCTGGTTACACCTGGTTACACCTGGTTACACCTGGTTACACCTGGTTACACCTGGTTACCACACCTGGTTGATACACCAGGCTCACTCACCACGCTTCACTGACTACACGATGCTAATATGCATATTCATTTTAATAATTAGCCATACACTATTATCGCAACAGCGATGTTTCACGTCCATACGCGCTATCCACTTGTTGACACAGCGCGTGATGCCGCCCACCCAAGCATCAATGTGGTTTCGCTGATGCATCAGCGTCTGTGCAAAACAAGCCATGCTTTCACGCCGATCTGCAGCTCGTGGCCGGTTCAATTACCGCTCCCTCATTCTGAGCCATCTTCCACTCGATATTCATGATCCCTGACTTGTAGCTCGCCTCACTATTTCTTCCCGTCAGTCCCACCCGTAATTGATTCCACGCATTTTCGATGCCCGTGTCATTGACTGGATCATGGTGAATACTCTGGTTCCAGAGGCGTGTCAGAGCCAACCCAAAACTGCTCAGTCGTCAACTCTCCGCGTCGCCACTGCTTGTAGCGCCAGCGGCATGCGTAGCCGCGGATCAAGTCAATGCACCGGTTCTTCTTGAGCCGCTCATCGACCTTGCTCTTCATGAGCCGGTTCTCCAAAAAGTCAATGAGCACGAGGCACTGGCACGGGTCAAACGCCGTGTAGAGCGGCACCTGCGTGATGAGCCGTGTGAACGAAATGCCGGGTTCCTCATGGAGCTCCATGTTCACTTTGACCTCCTCGGTGAATTGCTCGAGCAAGCGCCGCCGCTCTTGGATCTTGGGCACGTCCATCTCCAGCAAAAACCGGTTGATGGCGGCGCAGTCGACGGTGATATCATAGGGATCAGAGCTGTGCCTTCGGATCCACTTGCTCGTTATGTTGGGGATGCTCAGCGAGCCCTGGTACAACTGGAAGCTGAGCGACCCGTGAAGATTATGGAGGAGAGGCCCCAAGCACGCCACGTCAACGAAGCCGGTTCCTTGCGGATCAAACTGCTGCCATGTGCGTTTGAACTTGCGAATCTCCGGCCGTGCTATCAAGTGGTGGTAGTCAGTTCCGCCCGCGATGTAGCTAAAGCTGTCCAAAATGAGCGAAACGAAGAGGTTTAGCATGATGTACATGGAGATGATGTTCCATGACATGAAGAAGAAGAAGGCGTACTGCTTGTTTCCGCAGTCTGACGCCTTGGTCACCGCATCCACCACGCAGTAAGGCTCCTCCACCGTGAAGTCCAGCATGATGTAGTTCCAGCCTTCGCCAAACGAGCACCGGAAAAGCAAAATCAACGCCTTGGGCACCGACCGGAGGTTGATGTTGTTGCTTGTATTGGGGCCGATCTTGGTAAGCCCAAACACCTGGTTCATGGCGATGGCATACGCAAGATAGATGATGAACCATGTGTAAATCAACGAGAAGAGCGACGGGAAAGACGCAGACGCAAACTTCAACAACTGGTTCAACCGGTCGCTCCGGGGGAACAAGAAAATCAACAACGCCACCAAGAAGATCTTGTTGAAGTTGATGAACATGTTGCCGGATGGAAGCTGGAGCGAGGTGCAGGTGGAGATCCATGCGCCCAATGTCACCAAGAAGCAGAACACATTCCATTTGTTGGACACAAACACTTTGTAGCCTTGGGCCACGATCATCATGGCATAATGCGCCAGGAAGCAGAAGGTGGAGATGAAAAAGAGGGCATACTGGGCCGCTCCCGGAACCCACGTTGGAAACGCCTCAAACACCAACGCAAACAAGTGGAGGATGAGCACGAGGCCAAGAATCGAGTTCCATGCTTTGTTTTTCTCCACCGTCAACCGATAACAGAACCGCTTAAACCGCCGCAAGTCCCGCACGTCTCTTCTCTTGGACGGCCGCACCTCCCTCAAAAACTTCTTCACGTGGTACCACTGGATCTGCACATCCGTCAAGTACGCCTTGCCGGTGACCTTGGCATAGTTGTTGATCACCACCGACAAGAACAACGTCAAGATGAAAACTGTGCTGATAAAGATAAAGGCAATGACAAAGAGCCCGTTGATGGGCGATGCGAACATCTCCTGAGGGGTGCCCACGCCTGTGCTCTGCATCACATTGATGAGGAGATCGGTCCAGCCCTCCAAAGACACAATCTGGTAGAGGGTGGAAAACGACGACCCAAAGCTATCCATGTGCAAATATGGATTGGTGTACACATTGGGGCTCAAAACTTCCCAGTTGAACGGCAGGTTGCCGAACTCATTGACGCATGCAGAATAGCCGGAATCGCCGTCAAGACAGTAGCCCAACCGGCCATTGAATACATTCAAGGCCCAGAGCGAGAAGGGAAAAAGCAACGTGAGCGAAATCACCGTGGCACTGAGAATCTTGCTGAACCCGGACAACATCGTGTAGTGGAAGTTGTTCTTGGCGGTTTCACTGATGGTCAAGAGCCTCAATGCTCGCAAAGCCTTTAAACCACGCACAATCCGCGTGAGGTCGCCGTCGTTGATGAGGTAGGCCACGAACTCGACCCAGAGCGAGGCCAACGCCCCAAAATCGAGCCAGTTCCATGGCAGCCGAGCATAGGCATTGGGGGTGAAAATAAGGCCGTCTGCAGTCACCTTAATAAGAAACTCCATCGTGAAAATTGCCTGGAACGACACGTCGATGAAGAACAGCCAGTTCCAGCGCCCATCCTTATGCTGCACGGTCAATCTGTAGATCGGCGTGAGGTAACAAGCAGCAATCACGATGCCCACGGTTGAGAGAAACATCAAGATGGAGAAAATATCGCCAATGGTTTTGTGTGGCTCCACACCGTCGATTCTCTCGCCGAAACTTGACGACACGATTCGCTGGCACATGCGACGTAACTTGTGGCCCGGCTGCAACATGTAAAACACGGTGTTGAAACTAGGGTTCGTCTTCAAGTAGTCGTCTTGACTCTTGATCAAGCTGCGCCTTTCTGCAAGCACCTGTGTGGCAAACTTGGACGGCTCGAAGTTGCCCACATCGGTCTTCATCTGCTTCTGGGCGTAAAACGGGTTCTGCACCGACTTCAACACGAACCTCTTGCAACGAAGCGCCCATCTCTCTATGAACGACTTGCTGAGCTCACCTTCATCAGCACGCGATGTCTCGGCAAAAATATCCTTCTCCTCTTCGCCATTCAAAAAGTCATTCACTGCACTCCCACTCAATAACAAGTTGGTCACGGCCTTTTCGATATTCTTCTCCTCTCTTGACTTGAACCATTTGGCCTTCAATCGAAACATCCAGCCCGGTGGGTCTTTCACCATCAGCAAGCGCTTGGTCATGTCATCAATAAATTGGCGCAACTGGTGCTTCCTCCGTCCCTCCAACGAAACCTCCAAAGATTTGGCAATGACGGCAATAAAAATATTCATGATCACCAGGTTGCTGATCACAAACCACACGATAAGAATCACGGCACCAAAAGACCTCTGGGCCACGTTTCGAGCGTAGCTCTGGAGTGTGTACATTACTTCTCCCCAATTTTCCGTCGACGTGATCACATAAAGGGTCATGATGGTGTTAGGCAACGTGTGCATGGCAAACTGCACATCATCCACCTCGTCTAAAGGTACCGTGCCCTCGAAGTAGCGAGACACAATAATGCCGGTGAGCACCAAAAGAATGAAATAGAACAACGTCAAGTCATAGATGGCTTTGAAGTTCTTGGTGATTTTGATCCAGAGGTCCGAGGTGATACGGAACGATAGTACAACACGATAGAAGCGTGCCAATTGGAACACCGTCATCCAGTAGTAAGCGTGGCCCAATCTGTCCTTGACTGGCCCCACGATGATCACTGAGGTGATTACCGCCAAAGTCAAGTCCACGATATTTCGGTGGCTGATGAAGAACGTCCGCCAGTCCGGCAAGTAAAGGAGAAACCGCAAAATAATCTCCAACAACAAAATTCCCGTGAAAAGGGCTTCTATCCTATAGAGGAACATAGCTCGCTTTTCTCTCATGTTGTGACTGCGAAAACTCTGAGTGATTAGCGACAATGTGATTATCAACGAGAACAAGAATTCGAGCCGGTAGTACCTTTTCAACCAAGGTTTTCGCCGGATCAACTCCAGAATCCGCTGACTGTGAAGCTCATCGTTGAAAAACCACGACTTGAGCTTCGCTTTCCTCGACCTGAGCGACTTATCGTTCTGGCTGGCTTCGGCCTTGCGTTTGCGCTCTTCTTTTTCTTCCATCTGCACAAAATCGAACGAAGCAACAATGATGGCGGTGAATATGTTCATCAACCAAACTGTGAGGATATAAATACCCACCACGAAATAGAGGGCGGCGGCCACACTATCGGTGTTCATCACATTGTACATGGTGTCAGAGAATGTATTCACACTGATCATCACAAACACGGTTTGCATAGACTGCAATATGTTGTCAAAGTTGACAGTTCCGCCGTAAGGATTCTCTCCGCTCTGGCATACCGAGTTTACTGGACACCACCAGCCCTTAACGTACCCCGTTGGATGACCTAGCCGGTCCAAATAAGGATGAGGGTGACCGTCAGTACCAAGGTATGCCCCACAAAACAGATCCGAATTGATGTAAGTTTCACTAGGGTCGTCTGGGTTGGTCCATACACAGTGTCTAGAAAGAGACGACTTGAAGGACTGAACGCCTATGATGGCAAATATCACCCAGAAGCACACCACAAAGATGCCCACATCGATCAACTGGGGAATCGCCGATTGGCACGCCCTCAAAATGATATTTGTACCTGTAGTCAAATTCAAAAGACGCCAGATTCGAATGCACCCTAGTGCACGAAACAACATGAAGTGGTTATCGTAATCCCAGTTGCTGACTTGGAGAATCAAGGATATCCAGAAGGATAACACCGACACAAAGTCGAGTCGCTGCCAACTGCTTCTGAGAAAAGCCCTCTTGAGATTCATTTCTTCCACGGTCTTGAGCAATTTGTGCGTTTTAAGAAAAGTGTTGGCCTCGAAAAGTCGCTTCTTTGGGCTCAAGGGCACCACGCTACTTATAGAGCCCAGGCGTTGTGAAACAAAACGAACATCATGCGATGAGTATTTCTTTGTGATTTCATCACGAGTGGGGGGCTCAGGAAGGGAAAAAAAGGCCAATGAATCATTTCGAGTCGCCAGCGCAGCAGTAGGTTGCTTTCTTTTTGAAAAAGTAAGGACCTGGAGAAGGTCTCTAAACTTACCGCGAATAGCAATCCACGCGTACCATAAATTGCTGGTGGGATACTCTATGCCCGTTGTTTCAAACAATGCCGAATCGTTGACAAGTCCATACGCCACGACCTTGACGAAGATTTCGACAGTATAAAAGGCATTGATACCCAACAAGACCCAGTCAGCATAATTGGCGTGCGATTCCAAATTAATGGAATTCGAACTCCATTGGCGACTCACAAGCACGGTAGATTGGGCCAAAATCATCGACAAAATGATAGTGTTGGTGATTTTGCGGGAGGCCGTGCGATGACACCACTGTCTGAATTTCGAGTCTGCAGAGAAGATGCAGAGAGATTTGCCAAAGAGCTGCGAAGGGAATTCAGGGTTACTCGGGACACTGGCAGCGAAATAGTCGGAGTGCACATGGGAGGACACTCTGGAAGTGGCCTTGCTCGAATTTTCTTTGGGGTTGTTGTAGATAGACGAGAGATGGTCGGTGTGACCAGAATAGCGATTTTTCAGGCTCTTTTGGGGGCTGCCTTGCAGGTCGTCCAAAGAGACAGAATTTATGCTGTCGGAGCTGAAGTTTCGAAGCGAGCTGTGGTTCGTTTGCAGGCCAAGCGACGCCAACGACGTGGCTGAGTTGCTCATACGGTTCACGTTTTGTAAAGGGGAGGTCGACCCGGCCGAGTTGATGCTGTGTAAGTCTGAGGACGACGCAAAGGGCCCAAATGAGCCTGGATGGGTATCTATGGTGGGGGCCGGCGGGTTGCTGGAGCCAGCCACCCGATCCGAGATTCGGGTGAGAAGCCCCAAGAATTTGGCTGGCGACAGGACGGCCGGTTTCTGAGTGTGCTGCAGCGGTACGAATAGCCCCGCCTCGAGGTTCGAGTCGTGGGAGTCGCGGCCGGTTTGCTGGGCCAGTTCGGCGTTGTTCAAGGTGATCATGGGGATGTTATAAGTAAGGTCGGAGTCAGGCGCCTCGGAGTCAATAGGATGTGCGGCAGCACTGAGGCGATAGCCAGGGCGTGAAAATGGTTCTTCAGAGGGAAATGGGCTGGCACCCTCTTTGGGGGAGCGCTCAACGGAGCTGGCCTTGGTGCCTTCCAGCATCCACACGCCGTGTTTAGAAGCCAAGCCCAAAACCTCGTCCACTTGGTCTCGGAGGTGAATTGGATCGCTCTGTAGCGCTTGGCCCAAGAGGTCGTGCTTTTCTGAGTCTAAGATTTGGGACTGACGTAGCGATTTGCGCATTGAGTAAGATATCTTGGAGGAGGACAACTTTGAGGACGGCAGCGACAGGGGCTCGGGATAATCGAAATCTTGAAGCGATTGACGGTATCGAGAATTCCGTGGCGAGGTGTCGGAAAGGCGGCGCGAGGGGCCGTGTAAATGGGACAGGCGTCGAGAGGTGGCCGAATGGATGGCCAGCAGCCGGGAACCGCTAAAGTTGAAGGCCGTCTGGGTGCTCGCGCTGTTCAAATTGGAGGCCTGATGGGTGCTTGAACGGGTATACGAGAAGGGATCAGGGTGATCAGCCATTGGTGATGGTGAATAGCCGACATTGTCAGCAAAAGGCGAGCCGACATTGTCAGCAAAAGGAGAGCCGGCGTTGTCGGCGAGAGGATATTCTGTGCCTTGGGCCAATGGATAGGTGCCGCTGTTGAAGTCAAACGGGGACTCGTCGTCCTCTGTCTCATGGGACGCCCTTCTGGGCATGGAGCTAGTACTGGAACAAGTAGAGACCAGCGGTGAGGCCCAACGGGACAAAGCGAGAAAGGAAGGCGCGGTCCAGGAAAAAGGAGGAGGCGGGTTTTGGCTGGCAGGATAGCCAAGCAGAAGAGTAGGGTGCAGGGAGGACGGCGAAAGGGCGTGGATAGTGGAGGAAGTGGGACAACCCTACGAGGCGCATGCGAAGCGTGGGTGCAGTCCGGCCATTGATCGGCCTCGAGGCATCGTGGGCGCTTGCGGTTCCCTGTTGGTCCAGGGTCTCGATGCAGGGGGAGAGCAGGGCAGAGAGGGCGGCCGCACGTTCCGCCGCGCATACTCCTGAACACGGTGTCCTCACCAAAAAAACAATGCCCGATGGCGAAAGCACCAGGGGTGAATGCAGACCAGGTCATTTAGTCCATGCGGTGGGGTTGTAAGATGGAAAAGCCTGTGACTATAAGACTGCGCGACCGAGTGAGTGCATGACTACAAGACTGCGCGACTGCGGGACAAGATGGGGACAAGGGTGCGGGACAAGATGGGGACAAGGGTGCGGGACAAGGGTGCGGGACAAGGGTGCGGGACAAGGGTGCGGGACAAGGGTGCGGGACAAGGGTGCGGGACAAGACTGCGCGACAAGACTGCGCGACTAAGCGACTGCACTGCAACAATACACGTGACCCGTCGAGCAAGAGTCTGGGGATAGGCTCTGGGATGCAACTTTTGGGGAAATGCACATGGCGGCCATAAGATAAGTCCTTGTGCATACTGGTGAACATCGTAGAGCCGGGCGGAATTGACGTCGTCCAAGTAACGTCAAACCAACCAGCCCGGCTCCTCCTGAATAGCGCATCTCGCCCGGTGTGAGCAGGTAACCACTATATGCCGGTTTCCGCTCTCTGGTCTGTTTCCGCTCTCTGGTCTGTTTCTAGCTGACTTCATATTGCCTTCACGCTTTTTGTATAAAATGGCCTCGTTTTCTGGCCAAAGATGACGCTTTTCTGCAACATACTAGGCTCATCCCACTAGCGAGGCCTGTTCCGGTCCAGGGGAGCAAGATTTGCCACATGAGTCGCTCGCGGTTCCAGTCTGTCCGGATGAACACTTTGAGACGCAGACATCGGACTTGATGTGTCAGTAGAGAAACACTGGTGGATGTGTCATGGCTAATTCTGAGTCACAAGAGCATCGGCCGCATTAGGGGGGAAAGCATTTGCGGACTATTAGGGGGAATCCAGAGTCGGCATACTTCGAGACTTGTGTGCAGGTGCGGGAGATATAAATCCACGCTGTCGCACGTTTCGTTGGCTGTAAAAAAGGGCCCTAATCTGCATGGCGAAATGCTAAAACAAACTAGACCGCGTGCCAGTTCTTAGCAAAGGCTGAGCTGACCAGAGGTTGTGAATATTTCTCCGGAGGCCGTGAATATTTCACCGGAGGTCGTGAATATTTCTCCGGAGGTCGTGAATATTTCTCCGGAGGTCGTGAATATTTCTCCGGAGGTCGTGAATGGTCGTGAATGTTTCTCCGGAGGTCGTGGATATTTTGCCCTCGGCCTATTTGGGCTAGGCGAGTTGAACAATGTGGGAAGTGGAACCTTTGATTAATGTCTCACTTGGCTAGCCATGTTCATCTTTTATGATAAGAAACGTTATTGACTGTGAAGTGAAATACTGCTACTGGTCACATGAGTTCAAGGAAGAAGTCAACTTCAGTTTTGTTGAATGAGTATGGGTATCTGCCTGAATGCTTGCTGCTAGACGATTGAATGGTCAAGTGGATCTCGGGGCTCGTTCAGCGGATCGATGTGGATAACCAATTCCTTCACGTGGATGTTCCTTCACATGGGTGTTCCTTCACGTTGATGTTCCTTCACATGGGTGTTCCTTCACGTGGATGTTCCTTCACATGGGCGTTCCTTCACATGACTGTTCCTTCACATGACTGTTCCTTCACATGGCTGTTCATTCACAAGAATGTTCATTCACATGACTGTTCATTCATGTGGCTCAGACTTAACCACCAACCTCCTGATCTCGCTTTCCATCCCTGATGCCCTTTTATTTGGTTTCCCTTAAACTGTGTTTCCTTCTTTTGGTTATCTTTATTTTTGCTCACTGAATCCCCATATCTTTGAACCTTTGTCTATCGACAACCACTGGAAACCACAAAGTCTGACATCGACTACCCTGCTCCCATTCATAGCCGAAGGCCTGCTTTAGCCAAACCTGAAACACTGCTCAGAATTTTCATGACTAAGAAATCCATAGCAAGCTCCTTTATTGTCTTTTCTGACAACAGTTCTATCCTGGGCTCAAAAAGGTCTTCTGATTGAAAGTTAGAGGCATGAATACTGCAGTTATACCATCATTGCAATCGAATTACTACAGTCACTATAGTCACTACAGTCACTAGTCACTACAGTCACTAGTCACTACAGTCACTAGTCACTACAGTCACTAGTCACTACAGTCACTAGTCACTACAGTCACAAAGGATAGTGACCAATACCCAGGTGTACTACTACACACATACAAACGCCTAGCTATATTCGAAGCAAAAAGGCACCTGGAGTCAACAGGAAGGCGCTTTACTACCATAAACTTTTAATTTGCTTTCATCAAGACGATGCAGGCGAAGCAGGCGGTGGTGGCAATGATGCCAGAGGTGCCTTGTCCCAATAGAATGCCTGCATGTGCGCCGGACCCGTGCACCTCGCGGTCGCACCAAAAATTTCACCCTCCACTTCTCGAGAGCCGCAATGAGTACCCTCCGCAACAGCAAGGCCCAATTAAAGGCGGTCAAGCAGCTTCTGGCGCAAATCTTTGGTGAAACATACAATCCTGCGGGGGTCCGTAATGGTGCCAAAGTCTTACGTGCGCCCTTGAAAGGTCCTGCCGCGGCCGCCTACTACGGAAAGAACGACTCCGCCCCTACCTTCAAGGACTTTAAGGAGTGGTTTCCCGAGTTGAAATTGATCGACCCTAAGGAAGCTTACAGAGTGAAGATGGTGGCGGACAGGAAAAAGAGAAGTAAGGGAGCTCCGAAGAAGAAGAGCAGTTAGTGATGGGCGATGTTTGGAGGCCTTTTGGTGCTTCTCTCCATTACAGGGAAACCAGGTCAATCTCATTGACAATTATTGCAGTTAAGCAAGGTCACCTAGTCGAATCATTACAGTCATGAGATTGATTACAGTCATGAGAGTCATGACGGTCTTCCAGTCAAACTATCGCAGTCATCTAGTCTAGTTGATCGAGTCAAACAGGGACGCCATTCAAAGTCCTGGCCTGGAAACCGCACCCGTCTTGCCGTTTCACCCCAGTCTGTACTGACACATCACCGCCTTTTGTTTTGGAACGTGTCCGTGACTTCGTGCTCAGCAAACAGTGTTTCATCAGACAAAGGAAGGCTCTTTGACTTCAAGGTCGACAAGGGTCTCAACACACGCCGCCACAAAGGACCGCCCGGGGTGTCTTCCACCAAACTCACGGCTAAGTTGGCCGCGTCCGTAGAAAACGATACGTTAGTGAAGGAATACCGGCTCGTAGCTAGAATGTGGGGCGCGCCTGCGTGCAACACCAGCACGTGGTCACTGTAGGCCACCACAAAACACGCGTCCACTTCGTAGACGTCCAAGAATTTCAGGTCCCCGAATACACACAAGTCCGGGACGAGCAGCGGCGGGCACGAGGCTTGGCGCAGGAAAATGCACACAACCTTGTCGGAGGCGATCACGTGCGCGGCGCCAAACGAAACGCCCCGGCACCAGCGGAACTTGGCGGGCGGGAGCCGCGACAAGCGCGAGTATTTGATCTCCATGTCAAGGTCTCGGAAATGCGACCATATCACGCCCTCAGAAAGCCTCAACTCCTGAGGCTTCCCCTGCGAAAGGCTCGCGATATCCGCCATCTGCGTGGCTATGGACGAGGCACGACCCAGGTCGAAGGTTTCGCGGTACTTCACAATGTAGTCCCACCCCCGCGTGCCACCCCGCGCCGTTAGACCCCAAAGGGTGCCGAAGGCATCGCCGTCACCTCCGCTGACGGTCAAGGTCGGGTGGGCCACGTGACTGCGGGTCTCGCGGGACGCGGCCACGCTGCCCCGCTGGTGAATGCCATACAAGTTGTAGACATGGACATCGGGCGCCGCCAAGCGGCTCTCCTGGTCAAGGAGCAGGAGCCACTTTCCGGACTGAGACCACTTCAATTCTGCGGCACCTCCTGCCCCGCTCGCAAGCTCCAACGACGCAAGGCGCGTGCACGTGACGCCGTCGGTATAGAAGTGGGACAACCGGGGAGTAATGTCCGACGAGCGCCAAGACGCCAGCCTCTTGGCCACGTACGGCTGCGCCACCACTGACCAGAGGCACGGCTTGTCCGGGTGCACCATCACACGGCTGCATGGTTTCGCCACCGTCACGAGCACCTGCGTGCTGAGAAGCGAGAACACCTTCATGTGGAGGCCGAACCGCGAGAACACCGCAAGCATGGTGGAGTTGGAGTATGCCCCCACGGCGGGCGCTGACCTCCCTGGCGGCCCCAGGGTCTCCGTCGACGCGCCAGGCGCCTGCCTTGCGATAGCAGGGAACCACTCCAAGTGGTCGATGCCCAATGCATCCCCCTCGAGTACCGCCGGATCCTCAGGGGCAGACACCTCCACAGCAACCACCAAATTAGTGCCTGCGCACGACGCCGACACGGCGTACTTCAGCGATGGGTGTCCGGGTAGGATATGCTCCCATTCGATCTGATGCACCATTATGGGCACGTCTGGTAGTGGCGCCATGCCCTGGCGCCGGCGGTGGGTAGCGAAGACTTCCCGAAGGCTAGTGAATGCTGGCACGGCGCCGGTTTGCAGGAGCAGGTGGACTTGGATGGAATCGCCCTTGACAACTGCAACGAAGAGACCGCAGCGGGAGAGCAGGGGGGAGCTCATGTGATGGGGGTGTGCACCTTGGGCGGTTCGAGTCGGGTGTGTTGGTGAGGCTGCTATATTAGGCGCTTGGGCGAGGGTCCAGTTCCGGGGTGCCAGTGGAGTAGGGTTGGTTCTGGTAGGATCTGGGGTTGGTGCTGCCAATCGGGCCGTTCGTGCCTACTGCAGACAATGGTAATCGACCGGGGCGTTTATCGTGGGCAGTATGCAGGTTTGCGTTGGTGCTGCTGCTGGAGGGCAGGAGACGGTTCGGTGCAGGCTTCAGACGGTTCAGGACCTGCTTGAGAGGGTTCAGGACAGCGTCCATGGGAAGCTCAAGACATGGCCATCACACGCGCATTGGCCGCGTCCTGCACATACGCCCCGGCCCCACCTCCCCTTCACAAAGCCCTGCCCCTACTGGACCCCCGAGGCCCCCCTCAGTCGCTTCGTTTCCATGTCTTCATCCACGCATTTAGAGCCCTACTGGCATTTCGAGCTTCGCATCTGCGCTCGTCCGTGCGCTGTCAGACGTGTGGTACTGCATACACCGCCTCGCGCTACAACAACATCCCCAACCGTTACCCTCTTCCCCAAAGAAGCTTAGGTATCTACTCCTGCAGAGACAGAACCCCGGACAAAGCAGCTCCACCGCACACCACTCCACGGCTTGCTGTCAACGCTCTGCACTACCACCGCTTGTGTCTACCCGCTGTGTCCATCCGCTGTGTCCACCCGCTGTGTCCACCCGCTGTGTCTACCCGCTGTGTCCACCCCGCTCGCGGCCCACCGTTATCAAGCCGTCTCATAGAGTTTATGGCTCGGGATGCCTCCTAAAAAGAATCCTCTGAGAGGCCGTGGCCGGCCGAGGAAGCTGACCAAAGGCAGTGAAGAACCCCACAATAATGGCAACGAGTCCAGTCAAAATGGCCTGGCCTCTCGCAAAAGCGGCCCACAACGCTCGCGTGATGGCCTACCCGGCATCAAGTATATCCCGCTGCGCCACAACTTCAGCTCCGACGAATCGGATGACTCCATGAATCCGTCTATACGGTCCAGCCAACCGCAGTCAATGTTGGGTCTGCACAATACCCTCAAACAGCTTCTCTCGGCCGGCAACGGGCCCTCAACGGAGCCTAGCGTCTCGCTGAAGACCCCTACCAAGCGCATGGACGCGCCACGACCGCCTCCGACGGGTGTTTCGGGAGAGTCACCCATCAACCTGGCCAGCACGCCCATTTCCCGCTTGAAACGGGTCGCTGCGCAGCTCAACTCTCCAGACTCTTGGGCTCCTTCACCCGCACACTTCCACGACGTCACGGAGGGGCTACCGCGTTCCAAGCGAAGCCGAAATGGTCAGAAAGCGGCCAAGCCCAAAAGGGGCCCGGGAAGACCCCCGAAGCTGGCTCAGGAAAAGAACCGGACCATGAAGAAGGCCGCCGGTGCGGTCTCTCAATCCCCAGAGTCTCCAGATTTGAACCATGGGCCCAAAGAAACGCCTGAGTCTCCGGAAGCCTCCAGACATCAGAGCCGCCCTGATCCACGGGCTTACTCCGAGCAAGTATCCCATCACTTGGTGGATTTGACCGCAGACGATTCTGGGGATTTTGTGGGCTCAAACAGGCGGCGCTCTTCGTATAATAACCGCGGTAAACGACAGCTGTCAGTCGGAAATGGCTTCTCTTCCAAGCCTCACGCTGAGGTCTCGGCTGAAGAGTACTATAAGCTGTTAGACCCATCGATGCCTGAACCCAACCAGATGCGGCAGCTCTTGACGTGGTGCTTTAAAAAGTCTTTGGAGTCTAACGAGGACCCCGATGTGCTGGTATCGAAGGATGCTGACACTGCCAAGGGAATAGCCAAAATCATTAAGCAGGAGTTACTTGCGGACTTGGCCAAGGGCACCATCTCCACCAGCTGGTACAGTATGAAAGACTTGCCTACCGAGCTTGCGGGAAAGCGAGTCATTAAGCCCAATCCCTTGAACGAGTCAAATAAGGAGAGTATCGAAGTTTTCAAGCGAAAACTACGTCTGTTGGAGCTCGAAAAGCTTCAGTGGAGAGAGGCGCTCGATTCGCATCTTCGGAAGATCGTGGGGCTAACTACAATCTCCAAGAGAATTGGGAACCACGAGAAAGATAATAAGCAACAGGATCAACAGGCGGGAGGAACGGAGGATTCTGGGAAAAGCAAAGCAACAGACCCGACTCGTGAAAGCGAGGAACTACATGTGGGGGCTGATACCAATAACGCCCCATGCGCAGACATATCGGCTCTACGAGAGTACCTCCAGCACAGAAAGGGCGGAAAAGACATTTTGGACCAAGTTTTTGGCGACCCGAATAGCAGTTTGGTTGGCCGGTTGGAAAACGCCACCAAGAATAGCGAAGAAATGCTTCGAAACACACTTCCCAGCAATATGGACCAGCTTTTCCACATCCTGTACCAGCTCAAACAAAGTCTTGGGTTGCTAAGCCGAGTGGAACTGGATCTCTTGTCGGCGCAGGTGGCCAAATTGGTCAAGAGTTTCATGGACCGCAACGAAAGGACTGAAAAATGGAGTCACTTATCGACCAGAAATCTTATGAAGGGAATAGCGCTTTTGGATCTGTCCAGGAGGAAGACATGATGAAATTTTACCAGATACACAGATTCGACTTGTGGGACGAAGAGTCTTGATCATAGGCGATCGACATATTCAAAGAAACTCAAAATGAGGTTCTTATAAAGTTCAAATAATAGGGCCAGGCGAACCGGACATAGATATAGCGGTTTTATTGAGTCATTGGCTCACGAATTCCTCACAGGTTTTACCATTAAAATCCCGTGAAGAGATTGGCCTGGTAGCAAGGCTGGTCAATCTCATTGAAACTTGACCTGTATTTGTTGGACGGCAATTCTGGTCGAGAAGCTAGACGAGTTCTTAGCGCTTCTAATTTGTGACTCCTTCTATGGTTCTTCCTGGCTCGTGCTTAAACCTCCTCCCCGATGGTGCTTCCCAAGTCAACTGATACGTCACCTTCTATTTTTCGTGAGGGATTGACTCCTCCCAACGTGCGGTTTGCATTTTCCAAGTTGTGTGGTGAGCCAAGAAATGTAAGGTCAGAACTGCAGGCCCTGCTGATATTTCGACTGCACAGGATCCGAGCCCATTTTAATCAATTCCGCTCAGGATAGAGACTGCTATTGTATGACAGGGAACCAGAATCAGAGGCAGTTCCCCTTGGCGTGGTATTCGAGCACAGGCCTGCTTTTAAGTGTAAGGGTTTTGGTTGTGCTAAGCCTGATGCATCGCAGCTACCAAGTTGTTGAAACGACTGTTTTGAAATGGGTATTTTGAATGAATCTTCTCGAAATAGCTATCACAGGACTTGCTTTCTCCACTGAATGCTCCGAATTGTTCATTTCCTCAAATGGTAAAGGTCTCATCCCAAATGAACGGCCTAAGGCTGCTATCGTGGCTGGCCCAGACACTTCTTTACCACAAAAACTAGTCTTGAACCAAATTCCGTGCGATTCCGTCCCAACCTTCCCTGATTTCGTGAAAATCGAGATGGAGTGTCTAGTTTCCGTGGCGCAGCAAGGTCCACATCATTCAAGCTCTCGAGCCATTGCGGCTGCTTAAAAGTGCGACAGCAGAGCGTTTTTGAGGAAGCGAGCACTCGACAGCCCATCAGAGTGGAAGTCTCTTGGCATGGAATATCACCTATGTGGTACAATCAGTTGGAGAACTGCCCACACCTAGCCTAGCAGGAACGCACGCGAGTCGTGCCGGTACAGTCTGCTCTGGCATGAAGCATAAGTCGACGAAAAGCTCCCAGGCGAGAGGTGAATCTGAAGGGGCCAGGGACCATGGAATGGCATTGATACCAGAGAGTATCACGGTACGTTTTCTTGCTCGACTCTCCACTCTACTCTCTGCCCACTTGCCTGGTCAACGCGTGAGTAGAAACCTTTACCAGGTACTTGGCTTGCAAAAGGTACCTTGAATGTGAGTTTGATGGGAGCCCCAATCACCCATGCGACTGACCACGGCTTACTTCAGGTGTCTTAGAGAGAGTGCAGGTTTGCGGAATAACGCCACCTATCAAAGCTCCCACATCGCAATCAATTGGATCGACCATCGACCTAATAAGCATACCAGGAATAGTCTATTACCATTGAACACGCCAATAGCAGCAGTACCAGACCCTTTCAGAATCAACCGGGATATCTTTTACCAAAAAACCAATTCCAGGACCAGAAACATAAAGCTTTGCCATACAAGTGTCAATTCTCCACAGTATATTGAGGATACGAATATTGCATCCTTGGCAGTGGTGGCTGTGGCTCAAAAGTGTTACGAAATGGCGATAGAAGGTTATGTTGAGCTGGCATGCTCTAATGCACATGGCCACCCGTGCGCTCCATTGGAAGCAGGTGAATGGACAAGGGGCACTAATGCAATGTGGTGTGCGGGTAGATATCACGAGAGAGGCAGCAGAAGATCATGAACCGATAAGAGGCATGGGCGGAGTAGTGAGGGAGGGGGAAAGGAAATGGGGAAGCGGCACTAGCATTTACTCGTGCTGGGAAGCATATGAATGGCTGGGGGGTTAGTGGCGAGGTGGAATGATGAACCGAGTTGATGAAGAAAATGCAGGTCACGACATGGAACCAAGAGATGCACACCAGATGAAAGTGAGGACAGGTTCGATATTCGCTTATGGGTCAGGCAGCAGATTCCACCGAAAGCAGTCTGCGGCTGATCAAAAAGACCCTGAGGCTCGTGATTGTTGAGAAGATGGGGCAGAGGTCTTTGGTGTTTAAAAAGACCGACGGGTGGTTGATAGCTCTTACCGGGATGCATCCGTGTGGGCTACTCACCAAAAGGTGACTGTGGTATGCACGAGGGTGGACTCATCCGAGGCACACTTACAATTCCATGGGAGGAATGTTCATTCGTCAATGATCCGAGGCGTTCGGCTCCTGTGGTGGTATTGGCCTGGATATCCGTGCTCAAATTGGTGGCGACTTGTGGTGGTCCTCCGGGACGCCTTGCTCCGGTCCGCCTACGCTCTTCAACAATACTTACTATTTTTGACTGGATCACCACTTTCACGTTCCTCACGTGGACATCACTCAGTGAGTCTAGACCATGCGTTCTGCATAGCTTTATTGTTTCGAACGTGCCGGAACTACTTTCTTGACAACCATGCGTTCCGTCATCCTATTTCAAACCCAAGAGATGGAAACTGGGGGAGTTCCCGGGATTTGTCTACTGATGGTAGGCTCGGCAAGTGTGAGTGTTGGAATGCAACGGGGCCTTGACAAGACAGTGGCGACGAATGTGGGTACAAGGCGGAAGCGTCTACCGGCACGAAGAGACGTGCAATTCAACCGTGAGGCGTGTCCAATTCAACCGTGAAGAGGCTAATCAACTGTCTACCTTCGAGACAACGTTGGGGTTTTGGGATGCAGACCCGTCAGATCCCTTCTTGTCTAAAGCAGCCTGATCGGGACCAGGGCTTTGCCAAATGTTGCGACGTGACGGCGTATCTGTCCATAACCAGGTCAGATGCTGTCCATAACCAGGTCAGAGGCAGTCCATAACCAGGTCAGATGCTGTCCATAACCAGGTCAGATGCTGTCCATAACCAGGTCAGATGCTGTCCATAACCAGGTCAGAGGCAGTATGCTATATAAGTCTAGGTGGTGTACTTTCAGGGCTCACTCTCCAACATCTGCTCGAACACTAGACGAGATCAAAGAATCTAACAATCTCATCACTTAAAGGCAATCTCTTGGTTTATTTATTTAAATCTGATTTTTTCACTAACAATCTGTTGGAATTGTTGTGTATCTTCCGGATATAAGCCATCTATACACAGGATCAAGCTTCTAACGGGCTTCTTAGTTGTTCGGATTCTTCCAGGAACGACGACCTGGTTACTGAGTTTTCGAACGGCTACTTAATAGTGAATCACCCAAACAGTATTAACAATAGCTTTAGTTACTTAACTTCGAAGGGTGGTAAGTTGCCAAAAGGTGTGTTATCAACCGGTCCACCGGGAACAGGTTATGAGCCCTGAAGTGCTTATCCAGAAAATGGAACTACTTGGGCATCTGGACTATAATGAGAAAGCTCCGATTTTCGAGGCGAAGCTTGTGAAAGCCTTGAAAAGAAAATACAGAGCAGGTTGATTTATTTGGTTATGCGGTGAAAAGTCAAACAAGATTCATCGAAGGAAATGCAAGGTGGTTATTACTGAATACTAGTGACTCAACAGAGTCAGGAATTTCGAGCTTGGAAATGATGATCAAGAAACTCGATGGTTTGAGACAAGATATTCCTCAAGTAAAAAGACAAGATTGCTCAGTATGTGCTACAACAAAAGCAGTGCATCACAAACCAAAGACATCTACTTCGAACACACGCGTGACTCAAGTGCTACATGTGGATATATGCGGGCCAATGGGGTTGACAACACATGCTTTTTCGAGAAATTTCTAACAAGTGTTGATCGCTATACCAGATACGGAGGTAATTCATAACGGAATTAAGATCGGACAATGGGGGGTGAGTTGAAAGGTGAAGTTCTTGTGCAGTGTTTTGTAATAAACAGGGCTTTGAGGAAATTTTTACTATCTCTCATTCCCCGCATCAGAATAAGAGACGACTCTGGGGGGCTAAGTATAGTTCTGATATTATAAGTTCCAGTCAATGCATTAGTAGACAATAAAGCTTAACAGGTTATCTGTGTTAAACTTAAGATTAAGTAGAGGGGTTGTGCCGCTCATAATCGGGCTTATGTCTCGGTTGCACCAGCCAGCCTGGGCCCTATGTCTAACATCCTCCCCCTTTGAGATGCTTGCCCTCAAGTATCCTATATGAAAGATGTAGTCTCAAGTCTGGCAGAAACAGTAGATGTCACCTTCCACATATGGCGTTGAGGGCATTTTAGTAGAAGAGAAACCTGTAGAGAGGATATCCCCAATAGTAGCTCCCACAGTATAATCAGGTGTTGTATTATGATCACCAAGTGGAAAATCCAAAGTTGTCTATCCTTGTATATGATTGGATAACAGGGGCAGAATTAGATGGTGGTGGGGAGCATTTCACAACCGGTTTGCTAGTTCCTGACGAAGTAACCCTAGAACGAGGGGAAAGTCAGGTAAGTCAAGAAGCGAAAGAACATTGACGCGTAACAGAGTGGGTAACAGAGTAGCGTAACAGAGTAGCGTAACAGAGTAGCGTAACAGAGTAGCGTAACAGAGTAGCGTAACAGAGTAGCGTAACAGAGTAGCGTAACAGAGGAGCGTAACAGAGGAGCGTAACAGAGGAGCGTAACAGAGGAGCGTAACAGAGGAGCGTAATACACCTTCTGCAAACCAGGTGGTGGATTGGGTAGAACGGAGGGTCAGCAGACCGTGCGGTTGAAAATCTAAGGATGTGCCGTTTACAGCTTCAGATTGGGACATTTCTGCCGACACGAAGCTGGGAACTAATGGTCGAACGGAAACAAGAAGTGCGCTAGATCCGGAACCCAAAAGAAACCTACATTCGAAGTAATCGGAAGTTTGTGATTCAAGCCTGGCTTGTCCAGGTGGTTTTCAACCATACTATGAACTGTTTGTTTGGAAAAAGACACAGAAGGCTTTGAGACTTTTGGTTCGTGTTCTGATTTTTAGAACTGGATGAGTATTGCCATTAGACCTCCATGCGCCACTGCCATGGCCTTTTCCGGGCTTATTCTTGTTGAAGTTGATATTTTTGTTCTTGCGTTTGTTGAAGTCCTGAGAGCCTGTATTTTATTCGTAGATTTGAATCCTTTGAACGAGGAGAGGATCCTTTTTGGGTCATAAAAAATTGTTGAACTATGAAGCGTGTTGAACTATGAAGCGTGTTGAACTATAAAGCGAACATGCAAAAATCGGAGTCAAGAGACGAGAGATGGTTCAATACGCAGCAGATGAAATCAGCCGAGTAACGCATTAGCGGTACGTTCGGAAACCCGAAGAGATATATGCGCCTACGGTCCCAAAGGTTACGGATTTGGCGGCTTACACAAGTACGCTTAGTGCATGCAAGTCATGCCTCCAACGTTGGAAGCTAGCCGGGAAGCGATCAGATCAGGAAAAAGGCGATTCCCGCGAGTATTGAAAAAAAAGTTCCCCGATTAAAGAAGTTGTTAGCAGAAAACGAGATCCCCATTCCAGATTATGGCGTGGACATTACAATTCTCAACAAATTGCCTTTTCTACATCTTTCTCAGCACTGCACCTTTTCCGGCTCTCGAAACCTCGAAGCAAAGAGCCAAGCTGTTAACGAATACTGGGCTTGGACAGACCCAAGGATGTCGTCCCTTGGTGCATCCGCCACCAAACGAGTTGTACGTAGTTGCACGGGCGAAGTTCATGCGGGAGGATTCGGGCAGAATATATGCCGTGGGAGGTTCCATAGAGCTTTAAGGGCTCTGAAGGCTTGTGCACTAGGATGACTAAGCCTGGTATGATACTCACGTTTCAGAGTGTAAAGCATGCCTTCAATCAAAAATGACCAACCATTATCCAAAAGAAAGTACCACTGGTACCGTTGTCACTGGTCCTCGACAGATGTTGCATATTGATGTGTGTGGTCCCATTGACAACCCACCCCGCTATGACAATGGTGCATCTTACTCACGATGGTCGATCGCTATTCGCGATACATCGCAGCAATTCCCTTATTCTACAAGTCGATGCTACTGAAGCGATCCATAAATACTGAAGCGATCCATAAATACTGAAGCGATCCATAATACTGAAGCGATCCATAATACTGAAGCGATCCAACGCTACGTGGGTACACAATGTTCACAGCCTGGATCTTCACCTTGTCTCCTCTCAGTTCGAACTGACAATAGCCTGGAGTTCGCTAATGACGCCTTATTCGCATACTTTGTCAGGAAAGGTATCGGGAAAGGTATCCTGTACAAGTTCACAAGCACCTACTCTTCATATCAGAATGATACTGCTGAAGGTCAGAATCGCACCATTCAGGAAAAGACCTTACTCCTTCAAGGAGCCGTTTCCTCTTCTGGCCCGAGGCCATTCGCATGGCTGCCGTGATTCGTAGTCAAACACCAAAAGGGATCTTAAATTTTAAGACACCGCTCCAATCGTACTTTTGAAGAAGGCACACTCAGTATCGTATAAGATGTCTCTCACTTCATGGCAAGTCTTACAACTCCTGGAGGTCTTGGGTGTTGATTGTTTAAACAGTAGTGGTGCTCTTGGAGCTTCGTACGGCCATACGAATCCCTCCGGTAAGAGTTACCCTGGCAGTCTCCTCTGTACAGGCAAGTCATTGTCTACAGCTATTCTCACCTCCCGAGTGAGAATGGCTGAGTATCCCTCAATACTGATGTATCTTATGATAATGATGATGGAGAAGTCCAAACCTATCTCCATGAAATGGCTGTGCTTTCAGAGCGCCACCACCACTGGACATCAGTCCATGGTTGCTCACCGGTCCTCCCAGCACATCCATGTATGGCGCAGATGAAGGAATTATTCAATCTACATCGACCACGCATATGCAACACTGGTCCCTCCTATAATACTTGATGACTGTGACAAAAGCTGGGAAGATGGTCGGGTCAGGCGAGCCTGCCGTAAATTTGCACCCATGCGGCGCGCCGCCATTCTGTGCTGGACACTACCCTACCCTACTACACCCACTACTACAACTACACCCACTACTACAACTACACCCACTACTACAACTACACCCACTACTACAACTACACCCACTACTACAACTACACCCACTACTTTAGCTTTTTCAAGTGTTTCCACGACCGGGAGTCCGGTTACCTTGAAAAACCACAGCTGTCCCGAACTGCACGTTGAGATTCTCTTTCTCCGCACTCTTGGTATTCGTCCATCGTTAGCATATGTTCTATGTCAGGTTCGTGTGGGGCGTAAGACTTAACAGAGATGTATTTGTTGATGATCCGAGAAACAAGGAAAATCACCCGATTATACACTATTTTCGGCCACTACTGTGCCACGTATTCGGGCGACAGTGCCCTAATTGGGCTAGTGATGCCGAATTGTCGGCCGGATAAGCATCATCGAGATAGGGCTTATCGGTCTAGAACTCGGAGGAAGGAAACAAGGCGCTTTGGACCGAACCTAGAGGCAAGGTCTGACGTCATACCGCGTCCAGCCGAATATTATTATATGACTGAAATAAAAAAATATAATCATCGGGATATAGCTATAATCTAAATTGTTCATAAAGGTCTTATTATGGAAACTTGGTAAGCCTTATACATACCTAATTTAAATACCCCGCATATGCGGGGTTATATTTAGGAAGTAATATATAATATATGGCACAAATTGACCACCTATGGGTAGCACACTACCCATGGGGAGTCTAACCTTTCTCTATTAATGTTGAAATAACGATATTCAGCATCATGTTTGTAATTACGCCATGGCCCACTCGCTGCTGGCCGGAACGCATCCGTTGCAACTGATTCGTCAACATTTTCCCGATAGAGTACTATCAACTTGGCTGAGCACTGACTCCAGTTCGACCCTGGCTGGGATTTGTGTCCATGGTGGTGGTCATTTTCGAAACCCAGAGTGCTTGAGGCTTGGCGAAAACTGTTGACTGTGGTTCTGTGAGTGCTGCATGGGAACCCTTCTTAGGCAGTGCTAGAAACACCCTTTTATCCGAGTATTATTCAATTTGGCCACATTTTTCTGTTGGCCACATTTTTCTGTATCCACACCTGTCTGAACACTCTTTTCATCTTTGGTTTAGGTCCCCCTTGCTATTCTTTTCACCATTACACCCCTTCTGTGCAGGGCCCTTATACGGATCCCAGCTAGTGTGACAATCCTAGCCATCTCCAATAATACCAGGCTGGGATGTTCTTCTATGTGCATGGTATTGGAGATTTGGCTAAAGACGATATTGATGCAGACGAGAAGAAGCCAGTCCTGGAATGGCCCGGCCAGCAAGACGCGAACAATGGCCGAGTTTATGCAAGCATGTTGTTTGCTGGTCCGTGACTAGAGGCAGTGTCATTGGCCACGTATACCATACCAGAAGAAAGACAGAGGTCGATTACAATCCATTTCCGACTCGTATGAGCAGCTCTTTGGTCCAGGGGCTATGTGGTCTTGGTAGCTGGTTATGTGGTCTTGATAGGTTACATGTTCTTGATAGATTATGTGGTCTTGATAGGTTATGTAGTCTTGATAGGTTATGTGTTCTTGATAGCTGGTTATCGATTGCCTTTCAATATAAACGTTCAAGTGTCATGTATAACCAATCGCACTTCAATGTTGACTCCAAGAAGTTTCTTGGCGTCTCCTAAACCCTTCGTTTCGAAGGCCCTGCTCAACACTTCCCTAGTTCTATCCACAACTTCGGTATTCCCAATCCGCGTAGTTCGTCGGAGTGCTATTAAAGCTGAAGATCCACATTTTCGGCAATATACGCTACTTTTGTTAGCCGCCGAAACTTCATGATGGTTTCAGTTATCACTTGGTTCCGCTCAAGTGGTGCTTGCTTTAAACCATGGGGACTGAGCTTCAAGACATTGTTTGAAGTTCTTATTCTTCTTTGGTGAATAGCTGGGTTCGTTGCATATAAATACTCTCAGTAGTTCTCCATTAGAAATGCTGTCTTGACGTCCATTTGATGTGTAATCATTTTGTGATGTGCGGTGAAGGCATTCAACACCCTCAAGCTCGTATAAGATATAACCGGAGCAGCAGCAAGAAACCCAACCCTATAGGTTTGGCTTTAGGTGGACAGATGGCTGGAGTAGTGTCTTGTTATCATCTCAGTTCCTGCGTACCTTACCGTGGCATCTTTGCATACGCCGCAAGACTCCAAACACGATGGGGGCCGGTCAAGGACACGTGCTGGATACAATATGTTCAGCTAAAAAAACCAAAAGATGTCCGAGGGGTGTAAATTTAGACATCTTTAGCACAAGGCATGGAGGTGTGGCCTGCACAACAGGATCAGGGCGGTGGTATAGCAACGTGCATATAAACGCAGAGGTGACTGATTTTGTAGCCGTGTGCTATCAAAAAACAACTCTCAGGCATCAAATCCTCTCCAACTTGTCACATCTGATGCCCTTTCCGATACGGGAACCGGATGGGAACCAGGAGATGGTACCGGAACCGGATGGTACCGGAACCGGATGGGAGCCAGGAGATGGTACCGGAACCGGATGGGAACCAGGAGATGGTGCCGGAACCGGATGGGAATCTGGACATGGCACCAGAACCGGATGGGAACCTGGACATGGCACCAGAACCGGATGGGAACCTGGACATGGCACCAGAACCGGATGGGAACCTGGACATGGCACCAGAACCGGATGGGAACCTGGACATGGCACCAGAACCGGATGGGAACCTGGACATGGTATGATGACTCTCTAAGAACCTCGTGCTTCGAATTCGGCGTGATATTGTGAGCGTAGACGGGGTGAACGATTACCATTCATAGTTGTGCTACCGTGTGCACGTTCGGCTACCCTTCGTTGTGAGAGTTCGCTTGTCCATGCATCCAACGCTGTGTCACAGCCCCAATGCCTTTGGGGTCCAGAAGCAATTGCGATGCTTCTCCATCTTCCAGCACTGGCGTCGTGTGCGAGGCTGAAATCTTCATGTATCCGGGTGTCGACCTGCTTCTTTAGTGTAAGCCGAGTAATGTACGCTAAAACAACTTCCAGGTCCATGTCACGAACACTAGCGTTGGTTCAAGAACTCTTGCGGTAACCCTTGCGTTGGTTTGTTCGCCTGAGGACCGGCTTGTGACGATGCTTTGGTTCATGCATCAAAAGATTTCGACATCGCAATCTATACAAGAACGGAGAATACTGCCCGCCTCGCGACCATAGGCCGGGTTTATTAAATGCATAAAATTCAAGATAGGCCCTTGTGCATGCTCGGCAAAAGTCGATTCCCCACGTCACGGCGTCACGAGGATTGACCCTACGACGGCGCTCTGGAAGCAATCTGCGGGACTGCTGCATAGCTCAAAACCCTAAGCATGCCGTGGCATCGCAGCTCGAGCACGAGAAAGCAGCCCAGTGCATGGCCAGATTGAGCATGGCCAGATTGGGCATGGCCAGATTGAGCATGGCCAGATTGAGCATGGCCAGATTGAGCATGGCCGGATTGAGCATGGCCAGATTGAGCATGGCCAGATTGAGCATGGCCAGATTGAGCATGGCCGGATTGAGCATGGCCAGATTGAGCATGGCCGGATTGAGCCAGATGCATACTACGAGTGCATCGTGCACACACCAGCCGGGAAACAAGTCCACAAGAAATCGTACATCCCTGGGCTTTAATCGAGTTGATGGGAGAAATGCCCTGGAGGTCCATGTTGGGGTCTCTTTCCGGAACGCGCGGCCGGCGGCACAAAGTGGCGCGACATTTCTCGTAATTGCGGATGTCGCGTCTGCATGTCTCTGGGGCATTTACGAGGAATGTCGTAGCGCTTCACCTCGTAAATTCGTTCTAGGGCCAGAGGCATGCTGGTTTTTAAATAATCGGGCATGGGCTGTAGAAGGACTGCAAGACCAAAAAATCCCCTCCAACTTCAATCTTTCAATTCTAGTTGATCGGGTTTTATCGGGCTTTTAACATTCATTGCAATCAATCTGCATAGCTGGCCTTCTGGGTTAAATTTGAAAAGTTTGTGCTGTGGTTATTTTAATTACCAGCTCATTTATTCGGCACTGACCGTCCGGCTCTTGATTAGTGCCACCCCAAATCTACGTCCTCGGAAGTATGACCCATGACCTGTGCATCAGAAATGATTATAAAGATGTACCTGTTGAAACCGAGGTCAGCATCGATTCTCACTTACAGGAAGCCGTCTATCAACAGTACCAAGACCGCTTGAAAGCCATGGAGCTCGCGGTCGAGCAGCAATTACAGTCCATGAAAGAAACTGCAGCAAAGCATGCCGTGAAGCATGGATGATATCTCGTCCCAACAATGTGGCGACCAGGCGGGAGGTGCACTTTATAGGTACGAGCCGCAGTCCGAGGCAAACTGGCAAACTGTACACCTCCTCAGAGATATCCCCGAATATGGCTCCCGAAGAATCTGGATCCTCTGACTGCGCTATGCGCTTATTGAACCTAGTTTTCGAGTAGTTTGACCAGAAGTTCTTCATGTCCTACCCCATTAGCGGACGCCAATGCCACGGTCGAAGCCTCTCTTGCTCTCTTCTCCCTACTCCGAGATGCGTACAAGTTCGACATGGAGCTGCCACGTGTGATGAGCTCCCCAAAATCACATGCCGTCTTTTAATGGGGATGGATAATGATATCAACATCCTATTGGTTGAGTTCTTTGATGCACAAAGACTAGAAATTGGATTTGGTGATCCCGGAAACAAGAGGATCTCCCACAAGGACGGCTGGCCAAGGCCGGGTGTTGGCGTTTTGGCCCCAAATCTCGTGAGGAAATCCCAATCGGGCTAGTTGCGGACGGCCAAGGAAGGCCGCTGCTGTTCACGCTAGCTAGCACCCTTCGAGGCCGAAAGGTCCAAGCCTCGAGCGTAGACTCCCGGAACCAGACTCAGCCCTCTTCATGTGGGCCACGGACGATTCCGCCTGGCAACGGCCACCGCAGTGGATTCATGGGTAGCGCACTACGCATGGTGGGTCGGACAAACACGGATGAAATAGACTAAACGGTTCTGCATACTTCAGTAAACATAGCCAAGAAATAGAAAGTTCTCCCAAGCAATTTCGGGAGCGCAGTTGGTGGAGTAGAAATTAGTGCGGATTATACGGGTGGCCAAGGTGGTTTGACCCTACCCCCCCCCCCACTTTACCCTCATTTCTTGAATCTCCTCCTCCTGAAATACCCCAAGTATCCAAAAGTCCTTGGTCAATTGGATACCCCGGATCAGCACGTGACAAGTTTCCACGGCTCAGGTTCTTGCAGTGACTGGTGTCTACAGTATGTCCTGATGGGCCCGACGTGCCCGAGTGGTTTCTACCAGGCAGTATTTTATTGACTGCATTTGGACACGTCAGACGAAGGCCCAAGAGTTCAAAGCAGCCTGAATAACTGAGGTGGCATGGACGGTCCACTCCCAGGGAGTAATGGGGCCAGAGGACGGGTGCAGATCACACCACTCACCCGAAGCATAAACATAGCGTGCAGGTGCTACGGTACGGACACTCATGAGAACAGAGAATTGGAGAGATAGGAGAGATCCACGATAGCGGAGGGGATGCATGGTTGTGGAGGGGATGCATGGTTGTGGAGGAGATACATGATGGTGGAATAAGATGGTCCATGGGTGCAAAATGTTGGGAGTTATGATGTACTCTGCCATGGTATGGTACAGTTGACAAGGTGTCTGCCAACAACTTCTTCAATTGGAGAATTTCTGTAAACTTCTCTTATGTCGTGTATTGTCAAATAGTACTAAGATGTTCTTCCTTGTTCTGATGCCTCTTGTCTTGTGATTCCTCAAACCAGAGCGGGAGCCACTTCCTTAAGTATTCCAGTCCGGGCTCCTCGTATCCGCCAACGGAATTTTTGGAACCCGACTTGCATGCTAGGAGTACTGTTAGTCATCAAGCATGCATAAGCCAGATCCTATCGTGGTTCACATCTGCAGCCAAATTATAAGGCTTTGGCCTGCGTCTGTTTCAGCTGCATCATGTACCTCGAAATGGGGTAGCGCTGCGCTCAATCCGGTATCTTTCGCATAGTGCTGTATATTGTATAGGAACCACGCGCGCTTGCAGGCGCGCACACTTCGTAGTTCAACACAAAAAACTAGCTGCGACGCGCACTCTGCGAGATCGCCTGCGACCACACCAAGAGGTACGGGCTTCCCTGTGCACTCATACTTGCACAAGTTTCCGGGTCGTATTTTAGCTGAGCGAGTTGGGTCAAGCCGCTAGAGCACTCTAGAAGCTCTAACCAGAAAGTTCAATGGATTACCGCTTTAAGTCGCCGGTGGTCTAACAATAGGAGAATGGACCTCCTTTGCCGATGTGGGTGGCAGCGGCCGCGCATGTGCAGGAAATGCAGTGGACATGTCGTTTCTGAAGGTCTTCTTGTCTGACTAGGCTTTTGCAACCAAGCCTTGCTTATGATTGCCAGAGGGCATAAAAGAGAGTCTTTTAATGATGCGTCTGGTCCCAATGATGCGTCTGGTCCCAATGATGCGTCTGGTCAATAGTCTTGGTCAAACTGTGGACAGTCTTCCCGAACAGAAGTCTGTCAACTCTGTCTTTTTCCCAGACCTTCCACCGAGTGCCGACAGCCTCAGTGAACGCATTCCTGCCTACAAGGTCTAGCGTCTATGCATCCACCAGGCCGATCTCTCCTAACTGAACAGCCATATATTTGACCTCTCTCTGCCCTAATGTATGATTGATGTATAGTGTCTGAGAATATATAAAAAAAACCTAAAGTAAAAAAAGAGGGGTTTTATAATTCTGCGGATAATATGAGAGTGGACTTTGACGAAGACTGATGACAGGCAAGCCGCAAGCAAATTGGCCAAACCACAGCACATTCTCCATGATAGAGGGCAACCCTAATTTTGGATCTTATCATGTCAAAGAGTGGCCACCCGCAAACACTCCTCCTCATAGCCAGGATAATGAAAGTACTCCACACCAGCTTCGGAGAGCTTTAACTTGCCCTCATTGTTTTTGACAAAGGTGTCAGGCTCCACCACTTCGACAAAATACGTTTCTATGCCCGACTCCAAGATCCGTTCCACGCATGGCCAATTGCCACTGAGGCGGAGCGACCAAGGCTCCATCGTAGTGTAGAGTTCAATCCCCTCCGGAAGCAGTCTCTTGCCAATTTTGGAGAAGTACTTTTCAAGTGCGCACACCTGGGTGTTTCCAGGAAGCTCTCTGGAATGGCCGGTTTCGAGAACTTCTCCGTCAAGCACCTATACGGCCCCCACATTATATTGGGTTTAGGTTTCTCCGCCTTGCTTTGCCTTTTTAAGAGCTAGCATCATGAAGCGTCTAGATGGTTCCAAAGCCCATTCCGGGTACTCGGTTTGGTAGCACCATCTTATCCGGGTACTCGGTTTGGTAGCACCATCTTATCCGCGTCCTCGTACTTGAAGGCATGGAGCCACATATCTAAATCATTAGGCCCCGGGTCAGTGTAGAGAGCAACGTCACACTCGGCACACCGTTCTTCGCTTAACACCTCTCCGTCTTCATTGGGGTGAATCCAGGTAGGACATGCTCGAGTTTTCCCGATCGGGTCTAGTCTGTCCACTATGGACGGATCCTCAAGCCCCACGTTCCCCTGGCCCAAATTGGGGTCTCCCCGAATATACTGGCTCAGATAGAGAGGATCATTGGCTATAGGGTGCCCGATTAGTGAACTATAGAAGTACAGTCACAAGCTGAAAATACGAGAAATAAAAATAGTGCCATTCTGTCAAATTTAGATCTATAGTACAGGAACCGTAGGCTTCCATAAATAATGAGGTATTTCATGATAAAATCCCCCCCAGTTTTCATCTATAGAAGTTGGATGATCCCCTTGTTTTACGGATCATCAACGAATACACCATCTCTTAAGTACTTGACGTTAAAAGAACTACAAAAGAACATATCAGTAAGCTATTCATGTGTGGGTGCTAAAGTAAATACTAATATCGAAAATGTAAAATTGAAAAAGCTGAAAATCACGTATTTGCTGATGGGGAATATAAATTGGCATCTATTCCAAATAATAATTGTATAACTATTGTTTACGATAAACTTACCTTTATATATAATACTCTTGGTTTTGTGCTGAATGATCAATTAAGATATACTGCTTCAAATATACATTTATAATGATCCTCCTTTAAGAGCTATGTTTATGACTTCTATGATAAAACAGGCAATAATGTATGATCATAGAGATGTGTCAAACTAAATAGATGATATAAAAAATTATTCTTTCAATATAGATTTTTAGTAGAAGTAGTAATAATGCCTTGGTTTGGTTATACATCGAAGATGGTATTGTAATAAGTAAAAGAATGTCTATAAATATCAATATTCCTGATATTTCATAGCAAAACTTGATAAATGGTCCAAAGGGACACTATGTCTTGCACAAATCTCTATGGCTAGCTCCGTTTGGAACAAAGTGATGCGACCATCGACCATTGGTTCGAGCGAGCGAATTGAAACAGTAGTTACTGCAAAAGGAAATCCTCGGTGTTCATAGCACTTGATGACCTACTTGTGCTGGGAACATCGAGCATGTCCAGAAATAAGGAAATGAGCCGGCCTTCGAAAGGAACGAGACGAGAAGCCAGGAAATCCAGGCTTAAACAGTGGAGGGCCATACAAAAGTACACCTCACGAATGATACTCAATGATTCAGATCGAAACGGCCTACCTGATCCAAAGGACATGCGCACAGCATCAATGATGAAGACGGGGACCTTGTGATGACGGGGACCTTGTGATGACGGGGACCTTGATGAAGCGTTTTGAGAGGTTTTCTAGGACCTCCTTCACTTTTGACTTATCAGGACCAAGTATCAATATCAACGTATAGTGCAATCATAAGGAGTTTCTCTCCAAAACCTTGTAGTACACATCGGTCTGATACACATTGGTTGAAACCAAAGTTCATAATCACTCCATGAATCACTTTATGCCAGACCCGAGGAGCCTGCTTCAATCCATAAAGGGATTTTCTTAGTCTGAGAACCAAGTGTTCTTTTCCCTTCTCAATGTAGCCCTCTGGAAGTCTCATGTAGATTTCTTCTTCTAGTACGCCATTCAAGAATGAAGTCGTGATGTATTTGTGTCACCACTAATTCCTGTTTCACTGCAATGGCCAATACCATTGTTAGACTCTCATACCTAGTAGTTCTCTCTCATCTGCAAACATTGGGCCTGGATCTGGTTGATTAATGGAGCAGAGACAACCACAGATAGGAAAGCACAAAACATGCCGTTCTGCATTCCCGCGTAAACCAAAAAATGTGAAGCCGATAAATAAACCGTTGATGATCATCAGCATGAACTTGGCCATAATGTACTCTGGGTTTCTCCAGAATGCAAGGGCTGTTCTCCATGTGACAATGCGCAATTGAGTTAAGGCGCTGCTTGCGGACCTATTGTGAAGCGCGCTGGTATCGGGAACATTTTCATGTGGATTTTGCTGGCGGCTTTTTCCCTCCGTGATGATCTCGTCAAATTTGGCCAATGCGTCTGCCTTCTCTTGGGAATTCTGCCAAGCCTGGAACCAGTCAACGTTAGTCTTAGCCGTGGCACCGGCCCCAATGACATCGAGAATGTACTCGGCTGGATTTTCGGAACTATCACACGCTCTTCCGCGAGATCTCTCTTGATAGTCAGTACCTTCCTTCTGGAAGTTCCCTAAGACCCCAAGTCTTGCTTTGTGTAAGCCACTATCCTTTAGTGCAAACACCCATTTGGCCCCAATCCGTCTCCTGCCTTTTGGCAATGCCACTAGTTCAAATAAAGTCTTATCAAATCCCGTCTTATCAAATCCCGTCTTGTCATAAGCACCCATCTCCTTATCACATGCCTCTTGCCAAAGTATCCTGTCTTTCCGGCGCATAGCTTCTACATAACTCTTGTGTATTTTTTCGTCATCCTCCGGTTGCGCCTGTGCAAATCCCCCACTTCCGACACTTTGAACGATGATAAATCACTTTCATTGTCCATCTGTAAACACCTCACCAGTTCTATTGTCTTATTCTCGGTGTCACTTTCATCAGGAGTCGATATAACCACATCATCGAGATATACTCTCCCTGAACTGGCGAGTTGTTTTATATGGTCACGGGAGGATAGCCCGAATCCCTTCCCCTGTGCTGTGCAACCGTTTAGATATATGATTCCAATCTGACGGCGCTTTCTGGATTTGAGGAATTCCCATTTTTCTTTCGCCTTCTGAGCTGTTGCACGTTTAGGTCTCTGCAAGGGCTTATCCAGAGACTGGATTCAGGGACTGGATTCAGAGACTGGATTCAAAGACTGGATTCAGAGACTGGATTCAGAGACTGGTATCCTGATCAAGAACCGGAACGGCTTTATCATTGTGAATCAACTCACACATTCCGTCGTCTTTGTTGCCTTCACTTCGAGCAGCATCCACAATAGTTCTATGAGCATTGGCACCGGGTGGTCCAGCCGAATCTCCAATGAAACTACCGGCTGACTCACACAGATCTCTTTCCTTCACAGATTCCTGATCCTGGACATTGGAACCAGCCACTCCTTCATTGATTGTGGTGACAGGCAGCTGTGTCAAGTCGTTTGGTCCAACTCCCTCACCGGTCATGTCATTCACGTGCTTGCCCCAGAACCCTGTTTTAACTTCCCCATCTGTAGTGTCAACTGGAAAGAGATAGTCAGGTTTGCTAAACGGAATAAAGGCACCCATCCTTCTTGACGAGTCGCTACCAACGGGTATGTCTGAACTAGTCTGCTTTCTTATTAATATAGTTCACTGCCACCAGCTTTCGAGGACCTTGATGAAACCGAATTTATAATGATCAGAGACTGGCGAGAATTAACGCACAAGGCAGTACCGCCCAGTCCCGCCCAGTCCCGCCCATGTTGAGTCCGCTACTTTTGTTTGCTGCAGACTTTTCAAACTACTTATACCAACGTCAGGATCGCACATTTCTCTTACCAAAGCTTGCACATTTCTCTTACCAAAGCGTGCATACCCCTAGTGACCACGGGTCAGAAAATATAAACCCATTTCTCTTCCCTTACCACACTGGTAGTACTCACAGTGCTTGATTCTTCCGCCTCGTAACATAGCGGTCATACCCGCATAGATCTCCTCGTTTAAATGCAATCCTTTTTGTGCTTTGGAAACACCACCTCTGGTCAACACAAAAGTAGCCTTGTCTCAGACGTAATACTAGCAATGTCCAAAATCCAAACCGCTAAGATCTTAGTTCTGATTGACTAGACAGATCTTAGTTCTGATTGACTAGACAGTAATGATAATTGGGAAAGTGTCTGTTTAATCCCTTGACTAGCCCCTAAAATACGGGAGAGAAGCTGTTGGATGAATTAGTGTGTAAAGTGCTGAGGAAAAAATCGTTCATTGACAACCGCTCAAAACAAGCGGTTTGAGCTTAATATAGAAAAACCCTCAGTGGAAACTGCCATTAGCTTAGAGGTAATGGACCAGTCTAGATCGCACTGTCTCCGATGAGTAGTACATTACCCAAGAAACCTCACAGTAGATCTGCGACATACCAAAGGGAAACACCAGCACGATAACATTTACCACACTTTTTGGATAGAATAGTAGATATTGCCAACTATAGCACATTCCATCTGCGTGCTTTCAGTTTCTTATCCCAATTTATTGCTTCACATAACTGCTTGGCTGCAAATAATAGAAGCGCAGTGGGCTTGACACTGTCCCAGACAATAACTGGCCCCGAGCAAAGTGCTCAACTTTGTTTTCTCCTTGTATATCTCTGGAGTAAAACTGTTAATTTCCAACTTGTATTTCAGTATATTAGATATACAGGGACATGTAACTTTGTATCATACAAGACCACCGAGCAAGGTTTTCCGCGGCGGGAGTGCTTTTATATGTCACTCCTTCCCAAACCTGCACATGCTCGAAGTCACCAAAAGTCACGCCAATGTCACGTGGGACATTGGGGCTGACGCATTTAACTCACGTCCTACTCACGCGCTAACAAAAACGGATATCCCTGGAGTAAAACGGTATTGCCCTGCTTTTTTGAACGAGTCTTGGGCACTCTTTGGTTGTCATTTGAAGGACTGCAGTTTATCCCAAAACGTCAATGCTACTATTAAACAATTGCCCCAACTCATGAAACGCCATGACATGATCTTTGGTATGCCTGCAGAATTTGACTATGACAGTCCCAATCATACAAGCCTAATACCGTCGGTATTTTTATCGGTCTTTTTTAAAAAGGGCAGATGATATACAAACGAAGAAGCCCTAAGCAGGCCGGCCATCTATTTTTTTTTTTGTGCCTATTGAACTAATTGCCGGCTTGCAAGGGCACAAGCTGTAGGTGGTTTTATCCCCAAAACCATGATGGTGGAATATTTACAACGCTGAAAACTTTCTTCATGAACTTGGCGCTGCTTACACCCATGAGTCTGACCAGATTTCTTTCCAAGGCTTCCAATGTTGAGATATGCCCATTGTGCATGCCAAAAGCCACCTTCCGTAAACCGACCGGTCTTCTCTGCTCTCTGCTAGCCCTCGCAGTATTATGGCCGGGGCACCTCGAAGCTAACTGGTTGTTAGCGAGTGCATCCACACCATGGTTTTTTTAACCATGCTTCCTGTCACCTTTTCCCTTCACCTTTTCCTTCACCTCTCTCCTTCACCTTTTCCTTCACCTCTCTCCTTCACCTTTTCCTTCACCTCTCTCCTTCACCTTTTCCTTCACCTCTCTCCTTCACCTTTCTCGCAAACTATTCTAGTATACATTACAAACTATGTATAGTACAACCGACAATGTTGCACGGGAGCGGCCAAGCACTTGTACTGGCGTAGCTGGCGGAGTCCCACTTATGCGCCTCGACAGTCTTGCCACACTCGCGCATCAGACATGTCAGTGTGGGCACATTTCAAATACCCTAAGAGTCAAAAGCTTCAGCCATGGTAACCAAGCGCTTGATGCCCGTGAGCCAGTTGCCTGCCTCGGCCGCGTTGTTGGTGCTGAGTTCCTGGTTCAACGCTGCTGCGTTGGCAAAATCCTTGGCGTCCAACGAGGACGCCACCTTGCTCAAAAGGTCCACTGCTGCTGGCGACACTTTTCCATGGTTCAAGTCGCTAAACAAGAGCTTGAGCCTCTTGTCCATGTCTGCCACGTGCTTGGCATACTTGGGAGGCGCCTGAGGCTGAATCCGTCCTAGGATAGCCGTAAATGTGCTCTGGATCGACGACGCCTGCGCAGGTGTCTGTTGTGCCGCACTAGCTTCGGCGGTCTCAGTATCATGTTTTGCTACCGCTGGCGCTGGTGGTGCTGGTGCTGATGCAGGCACTGGTGGTGCTGGTGCTACCGCTTGGCTCACTGGTGGTCCGATGTTGAGAGGTGCAGCCATCTGAGGCCCGCCTAGCTCCGATTGGGCATGTTGGTTGGTGGCTGCGTGGGGTGCGTTTCTGGTAACGCCGCCGGAACTAGACTGTTTGGGGGGTCCTTGCGCTGGCTGCGTTTGGGGCGGCGGAGCGTATTGGTGAGCTCCGGCGTTGCTTGCGGGTCCATTGGCGGAACCATTAGCAGGCGGAGCATATGGGTTAGGGCTCTTGGTGGCTGCTGGCGCCGCAAATTGACTAGCCGTTGGTTGCCCCGACCTTCCTCCAATCGGAGGCGTGCTGAATGCGGTTCCCAATGGAGGTGCTCCTGCTAGGGGCGCGGCAACGGATGGCGGTGCTAATCCCGTAGGTGGCGGTGCTAATCCTGTGGGTGGAGGCGCAACTCCCGTAGGTGGTGGCGCAACTCCCATTGGAGGAGTACCTGCAGGAGTGGATGTTCCACTTCTACCAGCCACATTAGGCAACTTCGGCTGGTACGCATTGCTCGACTGTGACCCTCTTCTAGAACCACCTGCGGCCCGCGTGACTGGCGGTGGTGGAGCAAACACTTGCGATGTTTGCCTGCTTGGGCCCGCGGACTTTTGTCCCGCACTCTGAGACGAGATGCTTCTCGAGGGCCCCGGTCTTCTAGGCGCGAAGCTGGGCGTGTTCGTGGGCGAAGGGGTGTAAGGGTTCAGCACCGGTTTGGACGCCGTGGGCGCAACGAAGTTGTTCAGCGGAGGCGCAGCGTAGGTGATTTTGGCGGGGGCGGTTGCCGTTGGGGCGTAAGGGTTCTTGGGGGCGCCCTTGGGAGCCGCGCTCAAACTGCCGCCCATTGGGGCATTGGAAACCAGCCCGCTAGAGCTGTGTGCTGGAGATGCTGGCTCGGCGGGGGCATACCTGGCGCTCGCCCCTGGCCTGGGCGTACCGGGGTTAGAGCCTTTGGTCACAACTCGGTTTTTTGGTGCAGGTGGTTGCACCTGAGCTGATGCGACTCTTGAAACTGGCGGAGGTGGCTGAACTTGCGCCAGCGGCACTCTGGGTGCTGGTGGTTTGGGCGTGGGAGCCTGTGGCGGTTTGGGCGAGGGCGCCACCGGATTGGTCAGAGGACTCACAAATCCTAACCCCTGGTATGTGGTGGCTCCCGCCTGGCGTCTCGCTGCTGGCTTAGCTGCTTTGAACGTGTCCGGCAAGTCGTTCCAGCCATCGGTTTCATTTTTATTAGGGGCCGTTGGGGGAGGAGGTGCAACAGATGCTTGGGGGGCGTTGTTGTAGGCGCCTACTGCAGGCGGGCCGTACAAACTGGACTGTGTGAATGATGGTGTTGCTGGCGGGCGCACGACTCCAACTGGTGCACCGCTTGGTTGCATTCCGCTGAAAGAAGGCCGTTTTTCCTCGGGGTTCGGATTGTATGGGTTGTAAGCTGATGCCGCGTGAGTCTGCGCTGGTGCTGCTGGGACGTACGGATTAGCGGCTCCGTTGACCCCTGCCGCTGAGTAACTCTGGCTTAAAGGCACGGCATTTGAAGATGGGGCCCTGGGCGAGATGCCCAGCTGCATGGGTGCAGCTAGCGAGGGCTTGAGACCACCACTGTAGCGTCCTGTTCTAGCTGCATGGCCATTTCCTGGAACATTTGCCTGCTTCTTGGGTGAATTGCTGGTGGCTTTTGCAATGCGGTCCTTCTCTGTTTTCAACCCCGCAAAATCCTCGGGCAAAATGGCCATGAACTGGTCCGCGAGTTCGAAATAGCCACTGGATGCCGCCATGTTGGTGAACTCGAATATAGCCTCGCAAACTGGCTCAATGGCAGGGCCCTCAAGGGGACCACCAAGCTTTGATATCGACCGGTAAACCGAGAGCTTCTCAACAAAGCCAGCCAAGGCCAAGTACCTGGCATCATGAGGCGACGAGATGCGCTCATTTTCGGTCCGCAACAAAGTCTCTTCGAGCTCAGGCAAATCACCTAGCCAAATGGCCGACACCTTATCCAATGCGTTACCCGCCAAGTAGCAAGTGAACGCATCGTTTCTGCTCTCCTTGCTTGTGGAGTCATTTTGCATGATCCGATCGCCCAACTCCACCATTCTGTGATTGAAATCATCTTGGTCTTTGCAGAACGCCGCTACACTGGCAGCAATATCTCTCCAGTCTGAGATGTCGGCATTAGCGACAATATCTGAAATGTCTTTGTAGGAGGCCGAGTAAATCAAACGCGATGTCACATTGGAGCCGGACTGGGAGAAGTAATGATTCTTCACCTTCTTTCTGATGTCTTCGCTTTGATCCAAGGCTAAGATCAAAGCTTCGGTCAACTTGCCTTCTTCCAAGCATAAAGAAACGGCCTCCGGGATCTTGTAGTTCAAAAGTAACTTCGCCAACCGTGATTCCAGTTGCGAGTCGGTATCTTGGATGATCTTGAAGGCGCCAGTTGGAACGTAAAGATCGGCGCTCTTTTTATCCTTGATGTCCTTAGAAAGACTGGAGAAGAAAGCGTCATCGTTTTCAGGTTCTAAAGCGGCCTCTTCACCCAACAAGTCAGCATCGAGATCAAGAGAGGGCTCAGTGGGCACTTCATCCACCAAAGTTTTAAACAAGTCGCCCTTTCCTTGGATTTGCAATTTCAGCAACACCTCCCAGTCAGCCTTATCGGAGGAAGAGCCCGATAACCTAGCCTCAAGAATCTTTGAATAATCGTCGGACTTGATGGCTTCCAGCAATTCGGACAAAACATCGTTGGCAGGATTTTGGGACAAGAACTTGGACACGTGGACCTGGCCTTTGCCAGTGGAATTGTTCACCGCGACAAGCTTAGCGCCAAAGCCAAAGCTGGCGGTACAGGGTCGCTTGAGCCAGGCAGGTGCCTGCTGGACCTCGAAAACGGCCTGCTGCACCTCCGTGGTGGCGATATTTGACCAGAACTCATCTTCGTTGTTGGAGCGCACTTGTTCAGAAACGGGAGGGGAAGTGTCCTGCAACGTCTGGATGATGATCTTGGAATCAAAGGACGCAGTAGCAATGACATCTGGGGCTCTAGGGGCAAACCGGGTCAAGAACGCCCAATTGGCAGCGCTTGGGTACTCGCCGAGCTTTATCCCCGAGATAGGGTTCCACAACATGGTGGTATTGTCTTTCCCCGAGGAAATCAACAAGTTTGGGTCTTGCGCACACCAGTCCAAAGACAAGACACCCTTGGTATGGCCCTGCAAGATGTTTTCTGGCTCTGAGGCATTTCTCAAGTCCCACAGCATGATAATGGGGCACAGATCACTCTGGCTGGACGTGATCAACTTGGTCAGTTGCGTGGGGTGCCATGCCACGTGCGAGAAGTCTGCGCGGCCCAAAGACCCGTTGTATGACAAGTGCAACACCTCTCTCTTCAGCTTCAAGTCCCAGATACTAGTGTAGCCAGAATTGCTTGTCGATGCCATAATGTGAGGCACGCTGTTGTTCCAAGCCACGCAAGAGATCTCGTCCATGGGAGTCATAGGTCTGCCCGGAATAAATGGCTCGGCAAATGTCTTTAAATCCCAGACGTATATCTGACCTTGCAGACCACCGGAGGCTAATATGTGTGGCTGAAGCGGATTGAACAGCAACGACTTGACCACGCCCGAGTGCTTTGTGGAGGAGTGGATCGTGGCGCTTTGCAAAGAGCCTTTCTTGATCAAAGTTTCCACATTGTAAAATTCCACAAGTCCCGTTTCAAGCGCTGCCACCAACACTCCGTTAGCGTAGTCATCAAAGGGCGACAGCCACGCCAACGCATGGAATTTGTGGTCGACGTGGGCGGAGAATATCGGGCCATTAGACTGAGGCCCAAAAGGGTCCCAAATCTCCAATGTGGAGGCCGAAGAGAAGTTCAAGTCCACTGCACCGGCCACGGATGCTACTGCCAAGAGCGGGATCACGTCGTGGCTCCACGCAATGGTCAGTGTTCTGATGATCTCTTTTATCTTCATTTGTAAGGGTCGTGTGGAGAGAAAGCGCCGCGTAAGAGTTCACACGGGGCGCAAGCAGCCGAAAAAAGAGCCAGGGTAGAAACCGGGGCTGGCGGGAAAAATTAACAAGAGGGGGCTGCAGCCAGTGTGTCAAGAGAAGAAAGTGTTCTCGGTGGGCGGTATTGCTGCCGTAGATGAAAGTTGTGGAAATTTGACAACGCACCGGCGCGGGACCCGGTGCAGGCCGTCGTAGGGACTGTATGCAGGCTGCAAGTCTCTGGTGTGCACCAAGAGATGGGTGCTACGCGTTTGTTCAGAGAGCTCAATCCGGGATAAGTATGGCTTCTGTGGCGACTGAACCATCACTGTCAGGCAGGGGTGCCTCAAAAGGGCCACGAAGAGGGCGCGTCACGTGCACGTACTGCATATTCGCTCGCCAGTGTTTTGGCGTCGCGGACACACATCCATACATCGCACCACATCCGTACATCCAGCTTCCTTCGGTACGGCGAAAGCACTCGGGCATCGCATCAGTGGACACCATCTGAAATTTGTGCATGACATGCCTGGTCGTCATGTGTAGATGCAGAGGGCCTGGTGCAGTGGCCATGTGACCGCTCATCCATTGGTGGGAGGCGGAGGACTGTCACGCGTCTTGGCGCCGAGACACGCTGGCGGGCGCCGAGACTATGCTCGGCTCTATGTCCGGTGTGCATATAGCTCGGCTTCTCTGCTGGGGTGCATATAGCTCGGCTAGCCGTGCCCGTGTACGCAGGCGTCCCCTGGCCCGCCATCAACACTGTCTTGACCAATCCAGGAGTTCCTTAGGCCTCTCCCGCTCACTGCCATCGCATTCGCTCGCCTCCCTATTCCCCTGGCACGCCTCCCTATTCCCCTGGCACGCCTCCCTATTCCCCTGGCACGCCTCCCTATTCCCCTGGCACGCCTCCCAATCAGCCACGGTCCCTACTGTTCCTTCTTTCTCTGCCCCGCAATGACGTCGCTTCACAGAATCAACCTCCTAGTGATTCTCCGCTACCTCAGAACTCGCGTCTTGGCCCCAGCGGCCCGGGCATACGTGTTTGCCTATCTTTATATCACGGTTCCAAAACTCGTTTCGTACGTGACTATGGCATTCAAAAAACGTGACCATGCAGAGCTCCTTCGCAAGGTCAAGAAGACGCTCTGGAGCGCCACCAGGCTGGAGAAGTTCCCTGCGTTGGCCTGCAAATTGCTGCTCATCATCAACTTGCTCGAGCCAGGAGTGTATTCACTTCTCAAGCGGTCACGAATGCTCTCCAGTAAGCCGCTGGCGCGTTTCCTCAGCACCTTGGTAGCCAGCTTTGTGTCGTCATTGGTGACCTTCGAGAAATACCAGAGCCACGTGATCACGTATGGCCGCCACAACTCCTTGGACCTCACTCTTCTAGTTGCGACACGGGGCTTGGATACCCTTCTCTCGTCAGCGCTCTCGTCGGCGCTCTCGTTGTCGCCGTCCACGCTCTCGCTGCGGGACTTATCCCAGGTGGGCGACGGGCTCTTGTTTGTGGCCTCGTCCACGCTCATCATGTTTCTGTGGTTTTTTCATCCCAAGAGATTGCCTCCTGCCTACCGCAACTGGATCACGTCCGCGGCAGAAATGGACAACGGAGTTGTGCAGGCGCTCAAGTCGCTCAAGGAGGGCCACACGCGCTACGGCACCGAGTCCGATGTCTTGTACGACTATGCCGACCGGCTCGGCCAGCCCCGTGACAAGGTGTCGTTTGTCAAAAACCAGCCGCTCAGCTGTGAAAGTGTGCACGCATTCACCACCAAGAGCTGTGAGCTCCACGCCATGTACAGGTTCTTGCGGGGGTTCAGGTTCGCCTTCAAGTTGTACGGCACCTTGAACGTCATAATGCTTCTTATTCCAAAGAAGCAGGTACCCATGGCGTCGCGGCTCGTCCGCGCCTTGACCGCCACCATCCGCTCCTCGTGCTTCTTGGGCTCGTTCATTGCCTTGTGCTGGTACGGCGTGTGTTTGGGCCGCACACGACTTTTCCCCGTGCTCTTCCCCCGCGTGCCCAAGACCCGCTGGGACGATACCATCTGCGTGGCGCTGGGCTCTTTCTTGTCGGGCTTCAGCTGCTTCGTGGACCTGCCGCAACGCCGCAAGGAGTTGGCCCTCTTCGTGGCGCCTCGCGCCGTGGGCACCTTGATCTCCACCGATGCCACGCCCCGAAACCTCCAGCTCGAGAGAATTGCCTTTGCCTGCAGTATGGCGGTGTTGGTGGCGTATGCCAAGAAGGACGCCAAGAGCGTGCGAGGCATTTTCGGGAAAGGCTTGGAGCTAGTGTTCTCCCTCAAGGCGCGTGCCTGACCACGTGCGCGCCGCCGCTCCAGAGCCCTACTATCTGGTGTTAATACTGGTCTTTTTGAACAAGGCTGTGGCCTCTTGTACTATACGTTGGTTTTCCGCGCTACACTTTGGTTTCTCCGAGCTACACCTGGCTGAGCTACATTTGGTATCTGTGACCGTGACTCCGGCCCTCTCCCCTAGTCCGAGTCGTGTGCGGTCCCGTAGAACGATGGCGCACTCCTGCATCCAGTGTCGCGGGTGTTGGTGACCAGACATCACCATTTACCGCAGGGCTTCCACGCCATCACATTGATTCCGCTACTATCTAACCGCTCCCTTTGTTCCTAGACATTTTGCCCAAAGAACGTGCTTTAAGCCAGCCTCAAGAGTTCCAGCCCCAAGAAAACGCCTCAAGAGCTTCAGCCTCAGGAATTGCAGCCTCAACTGTCCCCATCTGGCCGTGATTCCCCTGTTCTTCCCGCCGTTTCATTACTGGCTTCTTCAACTGCTTCATTGGCGGCCTTGCTCCTCTTGCTACTGCATACCCCCTTATATTCCCGCCGCCCACCATCCAGTGCCGTCCACTACAGCCAATTGGCAATTCCTGATACTATAGGATGGAGGAAGAAACCACCTTGGAGTTCGAGCTCCCCGTGGCGCCGCCCATGTCCAACCCCTTTGCCGCGCACTTGGAGCTCACGCACGCATTGAAGTTGCCCCCTGACGACACCTTGCTATGGCGCATCTTTGATATCCTCGCTGGACTCTGCGATCCGTTCACGCAGCCCGAAGATAATGACACCGTGCCGTTGAGCGTACACACATTGAGCAGTGTGGCCATAACGCTCTCATACCAAACCCTCGTTGATATTCGGCGAGAAGCCGCGGCAGACGGCAAACGGGAGGGGGAGGAAAAAGCTCTGGACTCGGCGCTGGATGCCGAAGAAATCGACAGCGACGAGGAAAGCCCGGAGCACAAGAGCCCCCGGGACCCCTGGGTCACTTTCGACAATCCGGAAGTGGCCTCGCTCCGTTTCACGCTCTCCGCCAAGTTCTTTGCCATTCTCCAGGCCATCAGCAGGGTGTTGCGGGCCGACGACGAGTTACGGGTGCGCTACTTGCACAACGACGTCAAGAATTGGGAAGCTACAGCAAAGTACTGGCTTCCTAGCCTAGGCGATAGGCTACAAGGCCTAGATTCCAACGACAGGCGCTTCTCCGACCTGTGGCTGTCCCTCAAGCTCCTCTACTACATCTGCTGCGTGGTGATCATGGCGTTGCACCGGTTGTTTGCGCCTTCGGATGGATCCCCCTACAACCAGGCCCTCAATCCGTATCTGGAGCATTTTCTCCGCCTCTGGAAAACCCACACTAGCATCATCGCCTTGGCCCTAGAGATGGACCGCGAACTCGAGGAGAAGGCCTGGGTCACCAAGCTGGAGTACCTCGACACGCCGTACATCGTCAAGCGGACACTTTTGGGATCCTCCGCCGTGCGGTGTGTGTTGGCATACGTCCTCGAGCCGACGCAAGGCAAAGACTTCGCGAAGCTCAAGGACAATGGAGTCGTTGTTTCCGATCATGGGCCGAAAGCGGGGCCCTTGGTCCCCAAGACCGATGACCTAACTCCTCAGTTGGGCGAAAATGGCCGACCTTGCCTTGAAAACGATCTATTCTACGATTCACTCCTCGACTTTTATGATCCCTTGTCCCGAACTGCAAAGGGTTGTGGGGCCATCGGCTCCGACAAACGGCTCCATGCGGTGGTTGCTTTGGTGCGCCGCCTGCTCCTCTCAATTTCGCCATTCTCCGCGGCCAAGTCTGCCAAAGGTGACTTTGATCCTAATGCGTTCCCCCATTTCGACCACGAGGACTATCTCCTGCGTGTGAAAGCCCGAGACTCGCCGTATGGGTCCGCATCCGATCTTTCGGTGGATGTCTATTACCAAGACCAATTTGATGACGACATCAAGTATGTTTTCGGGTACTTTGACTCCGATGACGAAGAGTCGGGCAGCCCCTCCAGCAAGGACGACAATGCATCAGTTAAAAGCGACGTGGTGTTCGGAATGGCAGAGCGCCAAATGGAAGATGAAATCGAGTTCGACGAGCAAGGCCGTGATTGGCGTGATTGTGCCAGGGGAAAGAACACAGAGTTCACTGCGGCTTTCTTGCTGTTGGAGGCCGAGCTGAAGAAGCTCGGCGACGAGCGCTTGTCGGACCATTTCTTCTTCACATGGTTCGAGTTGCAGCAAGCGCTTGAGTTTTTGGCGCTTGCCAAAATCGAAAACGTCGACACCTTCATCCACCGCGTGGGCCAAGTGACCGTGAATACCGTGGCCAAGGCCATTGGGGACGAGATGCATGGCAGGTTCAACAAAATCAGTCCGGACAAAATCCACAAGCATTTGGTGTCGCTAGTGCGTGCCGATCTTTTCGTCAAAGCCCATGAGGAGTTGCCGTTGCTCGAGTTTTTCCCCCCCACCAACTTCGAGCTCATCTTGCTCCGAAACCCCTACTGTGCATTAGCGCTTCTTGACGAGTTGTTCATGTGTAAGGGCTTGCGCCGCTCGCTTATCTGGTTCTTGACCCACAACGTCAACCCTCTGATCATGCTCATCTCCTATGTGTATGAGTTTGTGTCAGGCCTCCGAGGAAACTCCAACAAACGCCAGTCCAAGTACAAGTTCTCCCGCCAAGGCCACTTGGAGATTACGCCGGTGGAGCAACTGATGATCCTTCACGAGCTTTTCATACTTGTCGGAACGCTAGCATCCGCCGACGAGCCCAAGATTTCCCAGCTGACAGTCACGCGAATCATCCTTTGCCTCTGCGTGATGATCAAAAACCTAGTGCTGAACAATATCATCAAGAAAAACACCGACGACCAGTTTGAGAACTTTGCCCACGATATTCAGGTGGTGCTCGTGCCGTGGATCGGGAAGGTACCCGAGGCGCGTGACTTGTTCTTCATGTTCAAGCTGGAGGACTATCGTGCAGTGCCTGAGCCCGAAGACGTTCTGGAGCTCGAGGAGAAGACCACGCAGAATGTCGGTGACATGTTGGAGGTGATTGACTCGCTCCGAGGACTCGATCCGGCCGAGTACGCTATCAAGCTGCAGAAAAAGGAGGTGGTGAGCTGCTTCCGGAGCTTCGCCATGCGGCTCTTCAGCCACATCAACCTGCATTTTGGAGAGCTGGGTCTGCTGCAGTCATCTCTTCCCGTGGCTTCTAAGGCCTCGGAGGACTATGGCCTCTTTCTCACCCACTTCAACGAGTTGGCTCGAAACTCCACGTTTGTGGATGCCGTGACGGATATGATGGACCAGCATGAAGCCATCATTGCTCAAGATGATAAGATGCCGAATGGCGTGGATGGGGGTGCTGGCACACAACTAGACTCGGAGTTTAGCGACGCTTTTCTCAACGGTGAAGGTGACTTCCAAGAATCTTCACCGGCCTCTGACAAGAAGAAGAAGAAGAAGCCCAAAAAGAAAAGGGGCAAGAAGAGATGAAACTCCAGCTAGGATTTCTGTCTGTTCGTTGAACTGTCACTGCATCACCCAACCACTCACCTGCTCCATCACATCTGGCATGAGTGGAGCCAAGAAGGCCAAGACTGATCAGTTAGAGGGAATACCTAGCAAATGCTAATTCCTGGCGAGATCTAGTAGTCTGAGTGACAATTTTCCGGAACGACAAGTGCCGAAACGACGAGTGCCGGAACGACGAGTGCCTGGGATGGACAGTGTCAGCAATTGTGGTTTCGGGTCCGAGTATCGAAGACTAATGTTTGCTGCAGGTACGGGTGGATCACAATATCACTTGGAGCAATCGGTCCAAACTCCGGACCACTCCATTATTGCCTCGAAAACCTCCTCACTGCTCGTCCCAGCATGTTGAGCGCCTCGATGTTTATTTTTGATGTCGCCTCTATGTTGCCCAGAATGCGTGAGATGCTCTTGAGTGAGAGGTTATTGAGTGGGAAGCTCTTGAGTGGGAAGTTCTTGAGTGGGAAGTTCTTGAGTGGGAGTTTCTTGAATGGGATTTTCTTGATAATAGGGCCTTGAAGATGCGTTCGTGATTGGCGCATTTGTTTCTTTACATCTCACAGGGTCCGTCCGTCACGGCAAAGACTGCACCATCAACCTTCGTGGGTGTGCTCGCCTGATCGTCTCGTGACGCATTCCCAAGCCAAGGCAAAGTATACCACTTCTGGATATCTGCCCTAGTTCTCCCATTTTTCTTCTTGAGGAGCTTCCGAAGATTTGGCGTGGCCTGCTCATCTCTTTCCAAATGTTGTGTATAACAGGCCTTACTGCCTGCATGATTTCTTCAGCTGCGTATCTCTCCACGGCATTTCTCGGTGCGGCTGTAAGAGTGCAAGAGGATCGTAGTCCTCGCCAACAGCTTGGATAATTTCAATGGGTTTCCCTCGTTAAGAGCCACCACTGACTCGTCCGTCCAATGGATGGTCCCTCCGATAAAACCGGTTCCTGCAAAAGTAGATACTCTTGAATCTCCTAAATTTCAAACACGGGATTATCCGATAGCATCACCATGTTTCTTGTCGTCGCTGTGCGCGTTGGCACGAGTCAACAATCATGGCTTCCCCTTTCTCCAAATGTTCAAATGAAAAAACCCTCGGTCTAGCTGAAATTGGCCTGGTCGAACATTTCGTGCTTCGAGATGGCCTCTTTTCATACCTGGAACGAAGTCCTTGGTCCCGTGGAACTCACTTCCTGGATCAAAATACCACAGACCAGCACACTGGCCGATAGCCTGCAGGCACGTGCTGTGACGCACGTGCGCACACGCGACATTCACCCAACGCACTCCACTTTGGTTGGGCCCACCAATGTTCAGCAAGGCAATCCGTGGTCAATCGAGAACGCTCTTCAGAATGTCCCAAAGAAACGTCATGACTCCTGTATGTGAAGAAGGATCTCATACTCACTCCCATTGTTACTAACCCCAGGTTAAAACCTCTAACGCACCTCCCCCTGCAGCCTCATACTCCCAGGCAATCAAAGTCAACGGTATGTAACCAATTCGCTTCCACAAACTTGGAGAAAAGACTTCTTTCATGCTAACATTAGGCTTTATCTATGTTTCCGGCCAGATCCCATACACCCCCGAAAACAAACCATTGTCGAGCAACCCCTCAATCGCCGAGCAGGCCGAGCAGGTCATCCAAAATGTCTCTAATATTTTGGAAGCTTCCAACTCCAGCTTGAACCACATTGTGAAGGCAAATGTCTTCTTGACTGATATGGACTCGCAGTTTGCTGAATTCAACGGTGTTTATGCCAAGTATTTCAACGTGCACAAGCCGGCCAGGTCGTGTGTCGCCGTGAAGCAATTGCCTTTAGGTGTCGAGTTGGAGATGGAGGTAGTTGCTGTGGAGAAGGATGAAACCAAGTTGTAATGCCGATTCTGGGACTCATAGCCTGCAATCTTGATCAATTCTCCAGCCAACTAGTATGCAATGGGGAAACCCTTCGTGAATGCCTTGAATGATCATTTCGTTTGCAGCTGTATCGAGGTTCTTAAAGTTCTGCTTTTTGAACCCTCCGTTATCCCAATCTCTCTTTCTTCATGACGCTCGGATGCCAACATCTGCTTTTACAAGCTCCAGTTCTTTTCGTCTCGGCTTGAAGATGCCCGGTCCTTTTCGGCCTCAATTAAGTCAGTAGCTTTTTTAATCAGACAGAGGAGCATCTTCGTTTCCAGCCCTTTCGTATCATTGCGAGTAGAGAAGTTGTAGTCTTGCGGAAAAACTATTGCCTCAGTACATCCTATAAAGCTCTTTGAAATGTGCTTATCGAGTAATTCAGCACAGATTTTGGTAAGCACTCCTGTCTTATTATCGTGGTTCCGTAGTGCGAGTAGGCTTTTATATACCTTTTTTATGAAGTGGCTGCAAAACGTCAAACCCCTGCGAGTACGCCGGAAAAGTATAAATTGAGCGAAAAATGTCCGCCTCGTTAAAAACATCAAAGAATTTCTCAAATACACTACTTCTTCAAAAACGTTCAATGACAATAATCAAGCTGATTTTCTGAAACGAAAGTCCCCTCAGTCCTACTAATGGCTCGTTTCACGATGGCTGCCCAACCACTTACAGAACCTTCTCTAATACTACAAGTGGGGCTTGGACGAATACGTTGAAGGGACTTGAGATTCTGAAAATTTAGGGTGAATGGCAGATTTCATTTTTTTACCAGGCTGGGGGAGGCTCACGTGGGAAAGGTATTGAAAACACGGCGCCTCTATGCCATGGGTCTGCAGGGTCGTTCTGTAGACTCTAATTTGAGGCATCGACGCACCTGATGACCGTGCAGTACTGGCAGCAAAAACATGACAAGAACCGAACATGCTATGCTTTATTCAAATGCATGGTATTCTAGGCAACGCCGTGGACTCGCAGACTTGGCATGATAGGGCGGCAGATTAGGGCTTGCAGTCAAGAGCATTACTTATCTTCGATACAGGCGCGCACCACGTTTATCAGGTGCATACAAAGTCGACTACAAATTAGCCAGTCTTTTGTTTTTGTTGTCCAAGCGGTCATGGCTAGTGTGGTGTACAATAACCCAGAGATTACGGATTCAAAGCCGGGATGCGAGGTTCATCTCAAGTATGGCTTTGGCCCAGTTCCTCGTGACACCAAATTCCGCAAAGTGTTTCTTTTTGATATCGACAACTGCCTCTACCTGCGCTCCACGGAGATCCACGATATGATGCAGGTCAAGATCCACCAATACTTCAAGGAGCAACTTCTGCTCAGCGATGAGGACGCCAACGAATTGCACCTAAACTACTACAAAACGTACGGGTTGGCATTGGAGGGCTTGGTCAGAAACCACCAAGTTGACGCGTTGGAGTACAACTCCAAGGTGGATGACCTGCTTGACTTGAAATCAGTGCTTGAATACAACGGGGCACTCCGCAAGAAGTTGATTGACCTCAAACAAACCAGTGACTACGACTGTTTCTGGCTCATCACCAACGCCTACAAGAATCATGCCCTTCGGGTCATATCGTTCTTGGGTCTAGGTGATCTTTTCGACGGACTCACATACTGCGACTATGCACAGAATCCTATCGTCTGCAAGCCGATGGCGGGGTTTTTCCACGGCTGTTTCGATTCAATCAACGTGCAGAAGCCGGACTATACCCAACTCTCGTTTATTGATGATTCTTCCCTCAATGTCAAGGCTGCTGCGGACCTAGGGGTCGGATTCGTTTACCACTTTGTGGAAACCGACGACGATTTGCGCAAAGTCTGCGGAGAGGCTGATTATCAAAAGTACTACGAGAGCGGAAGGGTTCGAATAGTCCGTGATTTGTTGGATTTGCAGTGAACACGTTGAGTCGCGGCGAGCAGAATGTCATTGGATCTGGGAGGGGCATTCAAGAACCTCATGAACTTGGAAATGACCCCCCTCTCTGAGACTTCGGGTCAAACATTTTAGACAGACAATTTGTCTTTCGTTGATGAAGAGGCACTGCTTAGTTCCTTTTCGGTTTCGCTATAAGCCAAACGCGTGCTATGTATGACGCCGAAATAAGGGTGTCCTCCAAGTCCCTGCATTTGCATTGGACAGATGCCGCGGTGAGGAAACTGCAGAGCTTCTGCAGCATAGACAATTGAAAAGTGATCGGCTCGAACATGAGCGAGCACTCAGCTTATGCAACAGAGGTGAAGTATCGGATTTCTTCAAGACTGCAATGTGAACAACTTTTTGCAGCGCACTATTACCGATTTCCGAAAGCGGCATGTGAAGCGAGATGGTCCGCTAGGCATCAAAGGGAGACGTCATAAGGGGTCCACCAATGCGGAATCTGGCCTTGCGGAGGACCGAAGATGTGAAAGAGCTCAAGGGTCAATTTCCAGTCGTTGTACTGGTGATGCTCAAAGCCTCTGGCGAGCTGGCAGGGCTCGAGCCCTAAGCGCGCGCGTCTCACGTGGCACACACCCGCGGCGCGCACGTGCAGGAGCCATCCCTCGGCGCACCACGCAAAAAATTCTCAAGAAATTCTCCGTTCTTCACTGAACTACATTTACAACAATGGCTGGACGTGTTACTTACAGAAGACAAACTCCATGTATGTGTGCCTAATAAAGCTCTCAGCAATCCCACTCTCGTCATGAAGATCAAAGCTCAGCAGAAGTGAAGGTGCCAACATGCATCCGAAAACTGACGCCGGGCGATACAGCCGTCAAAAAGTGCAAACAAATCACGGAGATAACTGAGCAACCGGAAAGTTAACTCAGCAACCGGAAAGTTAACTCAGCAACCGGAAATTTAACTCAGCAACCGGAAAGTTTACTCAGCAACCGGAAACCCAACTCAACAACAGGGAAAGAAACAAAAACCCAATGGAAGGAAATGGCAGCACCCAAAGGTGGAATCGATTCGATGAGAAATTTGTTTGACATTTTGACGCAATTCGTGGGAACTTCATGATGGTGGTTGGCAATTTGAGATTACTTCCATGATAATATCACTTACTAACAAACAGACAACACCAGATCTAACAAGATCAGAGTCGTCAAGACCCCAGGTGGAAAGTTGGTTGCCCAACACGTCAAGAAGCAAGTGGCCAAGGTCAAGTGTGGAGACTGTGGCAACGCCCTCCCAGGAATTGCAGCCTTGAGACCCAGCGAAAAGGCTCAAGTGTCCAAGAGACAAAAGACCGTCCAGAGAGTGTACGGTGGTTCCAGATGCGCCAACTGTGTCAAGGAGAGAATCATCAGAGCCTTCTTGATCGAGGAGCAAAAGATTGTCAAGAGAGTCTTGAAGGAGCAACAAGAAAAGGAGAACTAATTCTTAGGCCTTATAATGTACATTGAAACAACCTCGGCGAAGGAGCACTGTAGACTTGGCGCCGCCCACCGGTGCGTCCGTACATCTGCGCATACCACGCAAGTAGCCTTTACTTTGGTAATCACCAATATCTTTTGATTCAGCGCGTCCTGCATACAACCACCCGGTTCTTGCACCTTGTAATAGTGGGTGCGCCGCTCTGCCAGCCAATGAGAGGCCTTGTCGGTTCTTGGGTCGCCTCGCCAGCAACTGCCTTGCTAGTCACAGGAAGCTGATCACGGGACGCCAGGGGGATGTCAGTCACGGGATGCCACCGAATGCCAGTCACGGGATACTAGTCAGGTGATGCAGCTTGCTCTGGCGCGCGCCAAGACGTGCCTTGCTATCCGAACTTTTTTCGCGTCCCTCTCTTAAATGGAGCCATTCGTATCGGCACTCCGACCAGCCTGTATCTCCCAGCATCAGCCTGTATCTATGAGCCTTCAGCCAGCCTCCTTATCAGCTCCTTCTTAGCAAGGCCGCAAGTATGCGTTTATAAGTAGCCCTTCGCGCATATGGGACCAGCTCTTCCACAGTATAAACCGTCCTCTATTTCTGTCCATCTGTATTCTGTCCGCATTCTGTCCACCTAGTCTCTTTATCGTCTATCTTCCTATTTCCTCATGGACTCTGCGGCCTTGAAACACTCGCTCAAGAGTGTGTACATTCCCCCTTCAAACCGCCCGGCCTCGACCCAAGTTCCAAACTACCACCCCTGCTTGATTGTACAGGACTTGCAAACCGACATCAACAAGGTCAAGCCGTGCGGATGCGCTGACGTATATTGCGTCAAGAACGCTCCTCTGTGGATCCCACAGGCAAAGTAACCAACAGCCAGCTAAAGAGCACCGCCAGCTTCACCGCCAGCTTAAGAGCACCGCCAGCTTAAGAGCACCGCCAGCTTAAGAGCACCGCCAGCTTAAGAGCACCGCCATGCAAAAATGTCTCAGACAACAAGCAGATGGAACTCAGATATCAAGCAGATCTGAACAAACAATATATTATCATGAATTGACCCAGCAGAGATTGCCAGGAATGGATCATAATATTATGAAGAATCAGCAAAAAAAATCAGCAGATTGAAGATTGAAGATTGAAGAATCAGATTCATGGCTGACATTCCTGGTTGGGTTTCGAGATTGGAAAATCAGTAGATGCCGTTGAATGTTTGACTGAAGCACAAGATTTGGCAAGCCATGCACTCGTGCTTCCAGCCTGGAAAAGCGGCTTGTTGAAAGCTTGAAAGCTTGTTGAAAGCACTAGTGAAACATTGATACTGACCGTTTGTTGAGGCGTATCGGCGTCCCATTTTGGCCATGCACCAATGCACCTGACTTGGTCACACAGCTCCAGGGGCTGTTGGGATTACATGAGTGGACACTGTAGCTCATGTTGAATGTGAAATCTTGAACCACCGAGAATGCCTTGCTAACGCGGCGATACGTCTTTTCAGGATATAGCTTTGAATCTCCACGAGCGAGTACTGAGTACTTCAACTTTGATCCCTCTGAACAGGGCACTAATGATGATCTTGATCGCCGTATTGTTCTGATTACGAGCATGCTCAGGTGACATGCCTAAAATCATGAATTTGGCTTTCCCACTGTCCATGAATATACTTTCGGGCAGTACTTTGAGCAGGCTTTGAGCAGACTTGAGCAGACGAGCAGACTTGAGCAGACTTGAGCAGACTTGAGCAGACTTGAGCAGACTTGAGCAGACTTGAGCAGACTTGAGCAGAAATTTGAGTAAACCTCGAACTGTACTTTAAACATTAGACCTCCGCATTGGACTCTGCATAAATTCTTCGAGCTATTCTTTGAGCGTACTTTGACCTGATGATATTTTCGGATATTTGAGGTTGACTTGGGGCTGGCGTGGTTTGAAGCTTGATTGAGGAGCAAGGCTCAAGTTCCCTTGTTGACAATGTCAGCCAGTAGAGACGGTTCTGCAGCCTGGATTCCTGTAATCGATGCAATGTCTCATGGACAGACTTCCATCTCATGCCAGTGGAAGGTTTCGTCCCGATCATAGAAAAAGCGCCGCTTCTTCTCATCGTCGAAGTAGTCCACGTGGTCGATGAACATGGCCACCACAGCAAAGTTCTTCATCCCGGTCTCTTCCTTTTTCCCGTCCACACCCCGGGAAATTTTGTCAATGAGCTTCTGATTTGTCTCATCCAACTCGGCCCTTGGCAGCGGTCCCCGGAACGACAGCTTCAAGCCCTTGGAGATGGACTTCCACAACCGCAAAATCTCCGCATTCCACTCTTCCTGGCTGGGCGCCGAAAATTCCGTGTCGTTGAGGTCTTGGAGGTTGGCAAACGACATGGACATCATGCTGCCATTTTTCTGGATGTTGCTGACGACATTGGGTGAGATTATGGGGAATACCAACGGCCGCGCCTGGACGCTACCCGCCCGAATTGTTTCGTTCTTTTCCGGTGCTTTCCCAAACAAAAGCCCATCGTCCGACTCGTCGGGATTCGTGTCGCGGTAAGATTCGGCCTCATCATCGCTGGAGCTTCCCTGTGAGTTCATGTCAATAATGTGACGAGGCTGGATCTTCTCCAAGTCTAACTGCGGTACGTGGTTGTCGTCGAGGAGCCGTGCGTGGCCACGCAACCGGAACTGCTTGCGGGACTTTTCGAAATAGAATACCGCCTCGAAGCGGTCATTATCCATTAGCTCCTGATATTTGTCGGTCCGCTTGTCTGTGACGAAAGTGAGCACATTGGTGGTTTTATCGTCAAAGAGCCATCCACGGTTGATTAGCGTCCGTGTATGAGGGAAACCTTGACGGTTCACGGTGGCAAACTGGAATGCGGTAAACGGAGGACTATTGTCTTTGGCGGCCAACTCTGCTTCCATGGCCGAAACAAATATCGGCACCCAAGACGCCATGTACTGAAGCTGAATCATTTTTGGCAAGACGCTTCTTGTGGCGTTCAACGTGAGTATTCTGGACACGATGGGGCTTTAAGCTTGCTTCGGGAATGCAAAGCTTCGGTTTGATGGGCACAGGGCTTGAGTTAGGTGTGCTCGGTTCTCGTCAATTGCAGCAGTACCCTGAACCTTGTCTGGCTTGCCCCTTTTTGACGGAAGTGAGCGTATGTGGCGTATTCCTGCGTGAAAGCTAGGAGATCACAGTTTGCTTAAAGAATATATTTCCAGGATAACTGGCAATGAATGCACTCACTGTTTGCGGTTGCCGGGCTGTTCAGAAAATGCTCTAGTATTAAGAGGAATGGGACGGCTAAATGTCTTGGGAATTCTGACCAGTTTTTCGGGTCTAATTTTCTACCCTAGCTACGCGCAGAGCGCCACTAGCACGTCACGTGCGCCGCTGGAGGGGGGGGGGGTCGCCCTGAGCTCGATCAGTCAGTCTCAAACTTTCCGGACTCTTCGACCACTATTTGCTTTCATGCGAGTACAACTGAACTGAGCCAGGCTTCCAAATTTCAGTCCTTCGTTTCTCTATTTGCTCCACATGTTGGAGTGCAGATACGCCTCGGGCATGAAGTTTCCATAGTGATCCAACCAAGAATGCGGAGAGTATGCAGGAATCAACAATGGGCTGATCGCCCATACTGGACATTTTCCCCCGGTACCTCATGTGCTGGGGATTAGGTTTTCGAGGTCTAATGCGGCGATAAAATGAAGTAATTTGACCCGCACGTGAAAGCTGCTAAGCCCTTTGGGTGAAGGTAAATAAGAGTATGGAAGAATCAGAAAATGAAAAGTGTAGGAATTGCCTGGGAAATGACTAGGGATCGCCGTCCTTATATATCTTTCTTGTTTTGTGGCTGCAAAGAAAACGCCGCGGGGCTTGCATGCGTCAGGGGAGGGTATAAAGGCAACCGCTCCCCCTACACGGGCCGCAAGTCACGAAAATTTAAAATTCAAACTAAGAGCCATGACATGGCAAAAGAGTGTTCTTCTGAAGAATTCCGCCATGCCGTCTCTCGTTGGACGGATTGTGTTGATGCCAGATAGATGCACTATTGGCAAGCGATAAGGAGTGACTACAGAATTAACGGTCGGGTATTCTGGTCTTAAGCTTCCCGTCGATTGAAGCATGGCGAAAAAGGAGGAGGAGCAACGGAAAGGCCAATATCTTTTTTGGTTGGTGAAGCAGTGGTGTCGTCCTTGATACTGTGTAAGGAGAACTCTCAGTCGCTTCGATGGATGTCAGATTATCCAAAACCCAATGGAATCAATTTCTAGTGGGAATCATCAAAGATTTACTGGATAAGTTCAATAGCAACAACATCTCATTTTCACAAAGAGAATGAATGGGAGCAATCAAAGATCCGCGCAATACGTGGTTGCGTCAAGCCGGTTGGAAAGGTGCCACTCCTTTTGCAAATCTTCTTCATCGACTTGCGGAACATAGCTCATAGTTACGCTGGTTGTAAGTGGTTATGTCTACAAAACACAGAGGAAGTGAAGATGCCAACTTTGCGGTGAAACATACAAGAAATACGCGCATACAGCAGCATCAATTTCTAAAGAATCATATCAAACCTTGTTTGATCGTCCAGGGCTCAATTCTTCTCGGCAAGCTTCGAGTCGAGATTCTCATCCTTTGAACTACCAGTTCCTGGGCTCAAGGACCGTTTCAAGCCGTCAATCACTGGGGTCTCGGAGTCATGGCTTATGTACTCATCGATGTTAGGTCTTGGTCCAGTGTACCATTTATGGGCGTCAATGATAAACCACACGATGAACATGAACATGGGGCCGAAAAACACCACCACCGTCCAGTTCATGGCGTCTGGGGTCAAGTCCTTTCCAGTGCTTGTTGGAAAACACAAGAAGGGAATCATGGTGGCGACAAACGCACACGAGAGTGCTCCGACTGGGAGCGAGAACCGGCCGAGGTTCCAAGGGCCAGGCTGGAAAGACTTCCGTGCATAAGTGATTTTGAGTAGCGTTGGCATGGTGAATGAAAAGAAAGCCGAAATTCCCCCCACGGAGAAGATGGCTCCAATTGCAGTGTCACCAGCAAAGATCAAAAGAAGCAACAACTGGCCTATAAAAGTATTGATAAGCACGGCATATATGGGCGTTTTGGTGTGCTTGTTGACTTTCTTCCATATGTTGGAACCAGGAAATAAACCGTCTCTAGAGTAGGAGAAGGTGACACGGGAGCCGGCCAACATACAAGAGCAGCCCATAAACCAGGAAGAAACAATGGTCAAAGCAGTGCAGCAGACCACGTACTTGCTTTGCATGATTTGGGTCAAGTACGAGACATAAGGCTGGCCAAGCTGTAAAGTATCTTCCAGAATTGCATCCAAATCCACAAGAGTATAAGAGATGGCTAAAACAAAGAAAAAGCCAACGGTTCCACCCACAGTGGAGGTCAAGCAAATGGCTCTGGGAGCAGCCACCGCAGCGTTGGAGCATTCCTCTGACAAGTGGAATGGCGAGTCATAACCAGACATGGCCCAAATAACCCCCAAAAAGGAAACCAACATGGCCACGCCCGTGGGAAACTCCGTCTGGTTGGCCAAGCCCCAAGCAGTGCCGTTGGAGTTAAACTTTGAAATGTCGTGCATGTTGACGCGATCGTTGCAGGCGAAGATCATGACAAACACAACCACCAAGAAGAGCATGTTGATGCAGGTTCCGGTATTGTTGAACTGCGCCAAATATTTGGTGGGAAGCGAAGATATACATGCATGCATGAGCATAATGGCAGTGGTCAAAGCATAAACGTGACCGTTTGAGGGCACGAAACCCGTCTTGAAGGTGGCCATGGAAAAGATCAAACGCGCACCTGAGTAATTGACCGAGGGAGCGGCGGTGATTTGACACATCCAATTGGAAAAAGAGGTGATGAATGTCAAGAACGCCGAGTACCTTTTGGGGGCCAATTGGGAGACGGCATAAGGAGTTCCTGCGGAGGTGGGGAAAGCCAGGGCCACCTCAGCCATGGAGTAAGCCACGGAAATCACGCAGCCCACGGCCAAGAGCCAGGGAATGGGCGAGATTCCAATGACCAACTGCTGGTAGTCGAAAGTGGCAGCGATGGAGGGGAGCAACCCCAAGACGGAGAACGAGACTGCAAAGATGGAGAATGCGCTGAATTCACGGTTGAATTCTTGCTTATAGCCCAAACTCAAGATCCTGGCCTCATCGGAGTTGACTTCGTGATCAATGTTCAAGACAATGTTCTGGCCAGAGATCACTGACTGAATTCTGAGGTCGTCAACATGGATTTGAGACTTAACGGGACTAACCTCCAAGTCGGCCATTTCGAATGGTAGTTGGATAACGTCGGCGGAGAATTGAAGAGGGGGATGCAGCGGGAAATGGAGTGGGAAATGGAGCGGGAAATGGAGTGGGAAATGGAGCGGAAATGAAGCGCCGAGAGGAGCGGAAAGATGAACAGTTCCGGTGAAAGGCAGGATGCGGTCTCAAGCCTGTCCAAGATCAAGGCTGGCAGTCTCAAGTATGGAAACGAGAGGAGAGAGCGAAAAATGCCGCCTCAGGCGTTACTTATAGAGGCGATAAGGCCCGAGACTCTGCATGCAGGCCCCTCTGCATGGTGGGTAGATCGGGACGAGATTGGTGCATAGCGCGGTTTCCGGTATGCAGCGCGCAGAATGCAGAACAATGCGAGTGCTGATTGTCCCAAAATGGCAAGTCAAAACTGGCTAGCGCGAGCCAGATAACGATACCTCGTTTTCTCTTGCACACAGAATCGCGGCCCCTTCAAGGCAGAGCCTTGCACCGAATGTGTTGGGGAGAACCATATGAGGATACGACCAAATATAGCCGGATTGGTGGGAATATTCGGTGGCTTTTCCGGCGAGTTGTGCATGCTATGCCTGGCGAGTTGTGCATGCAATGCCTCGGCAGTGAGACATTACATGCCCTTTGGACAAACTTCGGGATCATGAATCAAGTGTAAGGCACAGGAATGAAGCCGCCAGGGAATACGTCCATACTTGATTCTCTATTTTCCATGCATTCATCTTTTTTTTGCTCCTTAGACTGTACTTTTCTGGTCGGTTTCCTCATTTGCTCTCTGGTGTTTTCAAGTCTCTTGTCATTTTCTCATTTTTTCTCATCTCATCTTGTCTCATCTCTTCTCATCTTATCTCCATTTTTCCCATCTTTCTTATCTTCCTCAGTCTCTTTCTTGGTCTCAGTCTCTTTCTTGGTCTCGGTCTCTTTCTTGGTCTCAGTCTCTTTCTAAACCTCAGTGTCCTTGTACCAAGTCGTCCGAAAGAGTCCATGAGTCCAACGGCCTCTAATGGGCACAAGGCGTTTCATGGAAGCTGCAAGCTCAGGCACTGCACGAACACCTTCACAAAAGCCAACCAATCATGACGAGATGTTGGTGCTTTGACTCAAGACTGGAGCCTGGTGTGCACTAGCTTGAGCGCCAGCTGAGATTCTGAAGTGCACTTTCAACAATCGGGCAAATCATTCCCCAAATAAGATCTGAATTATAGCATCAATGAATTGAAACAGAACTGAATCAGAAGCATTCATTTGGGCTCCGCTTGAGTACACTGGGCCCAGGCTAGTGACTGACTCGGCCTTCCGCTTATCGTTCCTCGTGGTACCAAATTTAACTTCATCAGCACCCTGCCATGCCGCAATCAGAATCGTAACGACGATAACCGACTAAAGGCCTCTTTCTTGGAGTCGGGTACGTGAACATAAGCAGTATTCCCATGAACTTGTGTCTTGTCAATCCGTAGACTTAAGAACCTGCTTTGACAATCAGTGGATCGAGGAACCACGATCTGGCGCTAGGATGTATGCGAAACTTTAGCCCCTTTGGGGTGTTTTCAGTAAGCGCACTGCCTCTAAGGTCATGACTGAACCACGCCTCTCTGGATGGAGCGCTGTTGTATTTTTTTTTTTCCCTGAACCCAAGTTTAACCTTGGGTGTAGGCAAGAAGCACTTGAGCTGACCTGCCGTCGGGTTTGCAAAGGGGGAATCCAGCGTTTTTGATCGTACCATCACGTATTCTCGTCTGCCGCTATACGTGATTGGCGGCATACCCTGTGGCCCTCTTCTAGTGAATCATCGACTCTGGGACACCGGTGAGCGGTATTATAAATGACCTTGGTTTGGCTCCAGACTAAGTCTCATGCAATGGTGATGGATGGTTTTTGATGGAGATGAATGATGGCGATAAATGATTTCGATGGAGATGGATGATTGTAGGAATCTTTTTCTTGATGGCTTGGCGAAAGAATGAATAATAGCGCCTTTTCCGGTCATGTTGTATCAGCTTCAACCCCAACTTCCTGCACCTCTGGCTAATCGTGGACAGTTTAAGCGGCAAGCATTGTAGCAGGGCAAACTGGTATGTGCTATGTTGGTCACTCGAATTGAACCCTCCCATCTTAAACCACACCGAAAATCGCCAATTGGGCAGCACTAGTTTTTATGCTCGGTTCCAGCTAGTTGATTCACCCTGAATGTACACCCCATCTGTTCGGGCTTTAACTTCGGGAGTAGCCAAGGTGAAGCTTTGACGTCTCTCGTGAGGATCTGCAGTCATAGAGAAACGCTAGGGTAAGGTTTCGAGGAGAATGGAGCTGTGTTAGAGTGGTATTGCACCCGTTTGTCACTCTAGGAGTACGCTAATGCCGTGACCATCTGTGCAAGTCAGCGTGTTTTTTCCCAAGTGTCCTCTAGCTCTGTCCTTCGGCAGGTGTATGATTTTTCACGGCTTCGATTACGCCATTGAACCACACACATACTTGGCCCGTTTCATGCAACACCGCGCGCAAGCGCCCCCAATGATAACCGTTCTGAAATGCTGCTTTTCTTAGCAAGCTGTTAGGCGCTTAGATATTGCAAAGATATGAAAACCCAGCAGGAAGGCAACGTCCTGGTTGAATTTGACTGGTTTGGGTCAGTGACAAGTCAAACTTCTGCGCCACAAAAGAATTCTTGCCTCTTGTCCGAGTACATCAATCAATATCATTGGGCCTGTAATACCTGGCAAAACCGCTGAGTAAGAGTGAGATCGGAGGGGGACTACCACTTTTGCTTATCGACACATAGCCCGTAAAGTTCTCTCTTCTGGTCTTTTCAGTCAAGTGTGCAGCCTTGGCATTCTTCTTGGTCATATCCATCCCCACCGGGAAATTTCTATGCCGGAATCTCACTAAAAGACCTATTCATCTTCGATGACCCTCAAAAATTGAGCGGGCATCTCTCACTTAAATATTCACTGAAGGCGTGAAATATATGTGTCACATCCCTGCGTCTCCTGTGGTTTCAACTGCACCGCGTATCCAGAAAATGTGGAAGGCCCACCACGCTTCACGCATCCCCAATACCCAAGTCTGCATGAAATTGAAGTACTGCATAATGGGCAAGGTCTAATGCAAGTTGGCGCATCTCCCCACGCAAAACAACTTAGGGGCATGTAAGGTTCAAGACTAGAGCGGAGGAATGACTACATGGGATCATATGATACAGCTAATTGAATGAAGATTCTCTAGTTAACCCCATTTTTTGGCAGCATGTACTAGTCGATGAACTGAAACTGAAAGCATGGCGAGCGCGCGGTGTATGCGAGGCAACTGCATGCCATACCTTGCGACCGCATAGGTCGCAAGTACCGCCCTGTGTTGCAACCGGTGTCATGTGTTGCTCCAGGCGCACATCCGGTCCGGATCAACGTGGTGAGGCCAAATTTCGAGTTACAGCCACCATATTTAGACGAAGGTGCAGCTGCAGGGTCACGTACAGCGGCGAGGGCGGAGGGGATGCAACGGCGCGTCCAGGTACACCAGAGTATTTAGTAGCGCCGATTGCCTCATTTTCCGTCTTGTGAATTTTATTCTTCTTGGCTTCTGACCTCGTGACTTCCTAGATCAAGGGTTTCCGCTATCGCCTATGCCACAACTTGGCCACCCACGTGGTCAACCCGTCCGGACTGCCTGACGAATCCGTTCAAACTCTTCCGGCTAAATATCAAGAGTCTGTTGCCAATCAGAGCCCTGGGAGTACTGATGCACATGCTTTCAGCTTCATGGTTTGTCACAGTTTGTCCTTGACTTTCTTATTTCTGCTAATAACCCGTTCATTTGATGGTCCACGGCTCCACGCTCCCTAAAACCACTAACAGTTCAACGATTCCATCGTGCCTAAGAACTTGAATTTACCAGAAACACCTAGTGTATTACTCAAAAAGGTGCCTCCTTATTAAGCGCTTCTAAACGTTTTTTGCACCAACTACTAATGGTACTGATATAACATAAAGATACCTAGAGCGTGCTCATGAAATGTTTTCATGCTATTCTGTTTCAAATAGCTCTACGACGGAACTGGGATCGAGAACATGTATTAGGTGGATCGATACATTTTAAGTGGTGATTGAGGGCCCTTTACGAAAGCTATTTTCAACCTAGAGTTAACTGTTTCTATAAAGAGAATTTGTTGACGATGTTCACTACATCTCTTGTGCCAAAGGTCAAGTGATGCCGAAGAAAAGCTCAACACAATCACTTAATTAAAAAGGGGGGATACGCAATTGAAGGAGAGCCGGAAAGGTGCTTGACAATTTTAAGGTTGTGTCTCTCATGTGATCCCGTCGTTGCTGAATCCTCATACATCGTGAGCTTTTTGATCTTGCGTGGTTTACTTGGTCAAATTGTCATTTGGTTTACCCAAACTGCCACCTACTCGTTAAGCTCACTCTTCTTTGGAATCCGAGTTTGTTTGCAAGAAGTCCCGAATCAATTCATCAACCTTTGCAGCCTCGTTACAATTGCAGCTGCGTTTTTTTTTTGCAAGACGTTCCATTTCTATGTGAACGCTTTGGGCTGGATGTGGACCCATTCGGACGGTTCATTTTCATGGATGGGTCCCCACACTCTAGGCATCAATTCTCCTGCGATTTATTGTGGCCACTTTTGACGGGATTCAAACATATCTTTTGAGATTCTTTAACAGACACACAAAACGATTTCCAAGCCCTGATGTTACGGGACAAACTCTACGTCCAAAGAGGGCCAGAGGGTGCCCGAAAAATTCACCTAATCCGTGGTGATTTCTCCGCCTACCGAGACATTATTGCAACAAGGGAATCCTTGCGAGAATAGAACAGGCGAAGATTGTGCCGAGGAAGACTTTATCGCGAGGCGGAACAAATCGGGTTCATCTTTGAGCAAAAGACCTGACACCCGCGAACATTTAAAGTAAGATCACGGATTGAATGGCCTCTACCAGAGTCGAGCTGTGGCTGGCCAATCTAGACCGGCCACATGGAATAATTTCCACCGGTGAAGCAATATTGGCCCATGACACTAGATTAAGAGGCTCGAAATGGACTTTCTCTCGTTAACGTTGGCGTATGTCCACGAAGCGATATTCTTGGCTGAGCTTTCTCTATACCACCTGGATCGTCGTGATACGTTGACGCTAAGCGCTCAGGAATACACCAGGAACAGACATATAGACAGGTCCGATGGAAGGAGTCCATAGACAGGATTGCCTAGAGAGCCACAACAGCCGAATAGACAAGTGTTGACGCCGTAACAGTGGGACATTTATTACCGTGGGAAACCTTTCACGGTTGTCTGTCCCGTTTGTCACGCGGTGTCCGCTCTTGTCCGTGCGCCTCGCGATGGGTGCAACCTGCGCGCGCCAAGACGCGACCCCGGCTCTTCTCCTCCCCATGTCCAAACTAGCCTCGTGTCTCCCTACAGGCTGCCGCTACTCGTGGGTGCATGTCCACACAAAGGCGTATAAATGCAAGGCTCCCACGGCTACCCCCGGCGACTCTTTCAAGGCCAAGCACCTCTTTCTCTTGGCCGACGACGCCCACAACGTGATTGTTTTTGGCGTGGAGGTGTACATCTACTTTGGTCTTGTGGACGGGCACATGACGCGGCACATCTTCGTGCCCAAAGCCGATACAACGGGGTTGGGAGGCCGGTTTTCGGCGGCGGCGGTCATGGAAGCGTTCTTGGATCTTCTTTTGTGTGTGGACGTATCTGTTTACTTTGCCTTGGCCGAGGATGAGGCCTGGGGGAAGGGTGTTTTAGACGCTGACAAGACGGGGGTTTTTGAGACCAAGGGGGCGGGCTCGGCAGCTTGCAACAGAGAAGCCCCAGATAACGGGGTGTCGGGGAACACAAATCACGAGGAAACCACTCGGGACCAGCATCAATGCAATCACGCAGCCAGCGAGTTCCCATTGGTGGATGACCTACGCCGGTTGAGCCGTCGAATTGCCCAAAGAGGATGCGACGCCATGGCTGCGGATAAGCATTCGGCCAAGCGGGTGCAGAAAGTGACGGTGGCCCGGCCCAAAAGCGAAACCGTGCGCATCTCCATGTTCACCAAGGCGGCGGATGCATACCTCTTTCCGAAGTCGGAGAAAAACGCCGGCAAACACGTGGCGTCAGGGAACGAGCTCTTCAAGTGGTGGCTTGCGGTTCTCCACAGGGTCGTGTCCAAACACAAGGGCTGGGTGTTGGCGGCAGACATTCCTGGGTCGGACACGCATGCCGTGCAACGGTTCTTGCCCGCCGGATGCACTGTCGGCAGCATTTATCCGCCGGACGGCGACGTGCTCCAGACCATTCCTGTCTTTCCCGACGATCCCAAGGGCCGGTTTCTTGAGCACTTGGTGGTGGAGAATAGGTACCGCATGAGCGTGGCGCAGTTCTGGCACGAGCTTGGGTATCGGCAGGAGTTCCGTCTCGGCAATGTGGTGGGGATCATTGGGGCCGAGGGCCCGCTGCATGCGAAGCTGGCCGAATGCGGCCAAACGAAAGTGCAAGACCCAACAAATGCTCAAGGATCAACGCTTATTCCGGTCAAAGGGTATAAGAAGCTCCGGGATTACATCAAGGGCCACGACTATAGCAAGCTTGATGATATACAGGAGGTGTGGGTCCGGGGGACTCGAGACTTGTGTGAGCGGTACAAGATGAAGCTCGATGTGGTGCACACCATAGGAACACGACCAGAGAAGGTGGCTCAAGAGCTGCGGGCCTCGGAGCCCGTGAATGTGATGCAGGTGAAGAAGCGGCCGGCCATTAACAATATCGATGGGTTGGTGAAGAAGAAGAGGAAGTGAAGAGGGACGAATGACAAGTGGACAAAAAGTGAACAAGTGGGCAAGTGGACAAAAAGTGAACAAGTGGGCAAGTGGACAAAAAGTGAACAAGTGGACAAGTGAGGAAGAACCCTAACTGCCGGGAGAGTCTGGTTGTACGCGATGCTGGAACATTGGACACCACCCAATTTACTAGTGAAAGTTGGATCTGTACAAAGTGACGTTCAAGTGACTATTCCCAATTTGGCTACGTTGGCAGCACCACCAGGAAAACCCAAACAGGTGGAAACACTTGAGATGGCGGGCTCTGCATTCCCGGGCGGAAATCTTGTCCATGGCCGGCTCAACAATTCGACCAGCGATTCACTGCAACGCGTGATCACATCAAAAGAGTGAAGGATGGGTATTTCAGACTATGCAGGGGATGCATAGATTGATATAGAGCATCGATCGGTGGTCAGATCGAGGATAGTTGGATAGATGGATAGCGAAGATCGATGGATCGATTGGGAGTTGTGGTAAGTGGAAGTGGAGGAGTGCATGTGAGCAGGATTGGTGATGGCAGTGAAGCAGAAGTGGTGATGGCAGTGAAGCAGAAGTGGTGATGGCAGTGAAGCAGAAGTGGTGATGGTAGCCCACGTGTCCCGTTTGTCTCTGCAATTCGGCCACTCACCACCTAGTGTCAGGTGCCCGGCCATGCGCACGTGACCCGCGGGCTTCAATGGAGGGTCTGCTTGGTTCGTAACCGCCTTCGCCTTTGTCAATTCTCTTACTTGAATTATTCCTGTTTTTGCTGCCGCCTGATTAGGTTCCCTTACTAGATAATACCTGTTAATCCGTGGTTAAATAAGCTTTTGTATTGGTTGCTGAGAAGTGACTTCCGGGTAGTGCGCTACCCATATATGCTCTGGGGGTGCTCACCTTCCCCGAGACCTAGACCGATAGCCCTTGTCGAAGAGGCTTATCCGGTCGACCACACGGCACGACTAATCAAGGCCCGAGGCCCTATCGTCCGAATACGTTGGTGTTGTCGTTGATCCCTCCCACCATTGGAAAGGTGCTATCGATTGTTGGCTTCAAGGGCGACAGGGAAGTGGGCTTGCAGATGCTTTGGCGAACGGCAATCACTGCTAGAAATATCCACGGCGAGTTGGCTCTCTTGTGCCTTTTGGTGTTCTACGACGGGCCCATTCAGTTCATCGATACGGGGTTCCAATTTCCAGGAACAAAGGATCTCGACATCAAAGACATCATTCAGCTCAGCGACCGGTCCACGGTGACGGACGCAGAGCTTGAAAAGATCATTGCCAACCCAAACATATACAGTCCCCAATTGTTGACCAAAGCCAGGAAGCTCTTCCCTCACAATTCATTGTGGGTTCTTCAGGAAGGACGGATGCATGCTGCGCAGGGAAACACCTACAAAGCGTTGGAAGTCATGCAAGATTTCACCGATTCGCCAAGCACCAAAATCGACATGCAGCAAATCGAGGCGTTGTTGCTATTCGACAGAGGCATGCTCTATGCGTTCACTCACCAATTCGATGAGGCGGCCAGAGACTTTCTACGGGTGGTGGAAATCAACACGTGGTCACAGGCCGTGTACATGTTTCTGGCCGGCTCGTGTTACTTGGAGAAATGGAGAATGATCCAGTGTGGCGTGCAAAGCGTCGCCTCTGACGACAAGAAGAAGTTGCTCAAGCATTACGCCGACAAGGCCGAATACTACTTGAAACATGCGGTGACATATAGTTGTGGCCGGCACTTCTTTGTAAGGATTTCCCGGATTCCCCGGATTCCCCGTTTCCCCAGATTCCCCGTTTCCCCAGATTCCCCGTTTCCCCAGATTCCCCGTTTCCCCAGATTCCCCGGACTCCCCCTTGTTTTACGGATCATCAACAAAACATCTTGTCTTGATCCTCACGTCTTGCAATGCAAAGCTGAGATGAAGGCGCATGAGGAGAATCAAACCTTCTCTCCGGTCCCCTGTCCCTCTGGTGACAAACCTATAGGATGTCGATGGGCTTTCACAATCAAAGATGATAATAAATACAAAGCGAGGGTAGTAGCAAAAAGGCTATTCACAGACTGAAGGAATTGACCATCAAGATACCTTTGCGCCAGTGATCTCTTTCACAAGTTTGCGTTTCTTACCTGCCTTTGCTACCCACCATGATATGGTTATTCATCAGACGGATGTGAAAGGGGCATTTCTCAATGCTGAGCTCGTTGAAGACATCTACATGAACCAACTCTCTGGATTTCCGCTTAAGCCAAAGAACGGATCTGGGAAGTATGTATTGAAACTCGATAAGTCACCATATGGTTTAAAGCAAGCTCGTCTTGCCTGGAATTTACTGATCAACGGTCATACAAGAAAGATGGGATTTAAAAGAGCTATAAAAGATCATTTATATCAAGCAAAGTGCAGACTCGTTGGTATTATTAGCGCTCTATGTTGATGATATCCTAGTCTCAGGAAGAAACATAGAAGAGGTGTCAAAGACGAAGGGAATGCTAAGCGGTCGCTTCAAAATGAAGGATTTGGGAGAAACTGAGATATTTCTTGGTATTAACATCAATGCGGGAAATGGTTATACAAAACTACATTCACATGATTACATTACCAGCTTTCTGCTGTGGGATGTCAAAAGGAATGGAGCAAAACAGTACCAGCTGACATAAAAGGTTTTGACAAGATCTCAACCGAAGACGAAGGGTCAGTCGACCCAACAGAAATCAGATCAATCGCTGGCAAGTGTTGGAGCGTGGGAACCAGTGCCTCTGCGGGCACTCCATGCACACCTGGCTGTATAGATGGGTTGAAGAGGTTGACGACCCGAGCCTGTGTGCACACTATGCACCAGAGCTTAGTTAGTAAGGATCAACAATCTCCTTCCACCTCCTGATTGAGCGGTTGCAATGACGACGGCCCTATATTGCGGTTAGTGAAGGCCCTTTCATTTTTGAGGAAGAACTACCCCAAGGAGAGGGGAATCAAGGATTAAGCCTTGTTTGTTCAATACAGAAACAGGAATAAGCCTGGTTTATTCAATACAGAAACAGGAATAAGCCTGGTTTATTCAATACAGAAACAGGAATAAGCCTGGTTTATTCAATACAGAAACAGGAATAAGCTTGAAATATTTATACAAAAAACCAGAGAGTATATTTGGGTTTATTATGAGGGCGTGGATAGAGTATGAAATCTTAGCTGACAAATCAGAAACTATGTTACCTGGAGCTCAGATGTTTGTTGTGAACTACCTCAAGCAAGTACAAAGAAATATTATTCAACTTGCTAAGAAGTATATGTCTAATATCTTCGCGAGATATATCAAAACAAAATGTACTCGTGAAATCCGAGATTTCTTAAAACTTTCAGCCAAGTGTCAAGAATTGGGAAAGCTATGTGCATATTGCTGGACATTAAGAAAGAGACGCTCAACCCTTTGGACTTGCGGAAAATTAGAACTTCAGTACCTTTGTGCCTCATGGAAGAGGGATATGAGGCCAAACCGATCATCAAGATATTTGGAAAAGGCTTGAAATGATCCAATTGAACTCCGTCGGGAGAGGTCGTCTCACAGGAGTGAGTGTTCTTTTGATCAGCTAAGGAAATCAGTTAAGGAAATCAGTTAAGGAAATCAGTTAAGGAAATCAGTTAAGGAAATCAGTTAAGGGAGTTTTGATGAGCACCAAAAGAGTGTTATGGCTGTTCGGACAAGTGGAAGTTTCCAACCCCATGGGAGGCTCGGCGGACTATCTGAAAGTGGCCTGCTATGGGTGTCAAGAAAAGGGACATGTTTCCCTCATTGTCCAACTCGGAACAAGAAGAGTACAGCGTACGTGCCGAATGAACAGACTAAACGGGGATGGCCACGTGACGTGGTGTTCGTATGGGACTCCGCGAGTACACTTCATGTCGTGAATCGACTAGATTTCTTTCAGACGTTTGTTGAGAAGAAATTTAACTGAGAAGAAATTTAACTGAGAAGAAATTTAACTGAGAAGAAATTTAACTGAGAAGAAATTTAACTGAGAAGAAATTTAACTGAGAAGAAATTTAACTTCAAGGTGGCCAACAACACTAGTAGCCAAGGGCTATGGAACGGTGTTGCAGGTGGCACAGAAAAATACTCTTGACAAATGTATACTGTTTTGCAGGAGCAGCAGAAAACTTGTGCTCGCCAAAAGCAGCAACATGGCGGTTTCCTACACACTTGGTTAATGAAGACATTATTCCCTGGACCTTATAACGGTAATCGATATAACCAAGGAGGGAGACCACTAAAGAAGGCTCCTAGAACCAGACCCGCTATAGATGATACAAGTGTAACTGAACCTGATGTTGAGGTTCATCTGTACCTCTTTGTAACTATAAATACTATGACTGGATCAATAGATTCTCCTCCGGATACATGTCCATGGTTAATCTACGGTGCACCTAGTGAACCTAGTTTCAATGCGGACAAGGTTTTACCCTCTCTACAGGTTATGAGCCGACATGGGAGCTCCTGGAGAAGATATTCAAGTGCGGAATGCCCGCTCAGGTTTGAGGGACATCGATTATGAAAAGGTCACTCAGCGAGATCCTAGTATAGATAGATACAGATAGGAATAGACATGACCGAGATGATGACCTCCCCAAACACTACTAGAATCATTAGGATACTGATGATAGCACTGTTCCAGATTATGTGCAGGTGAGCGTAAAGCTCAACACGTATTAGTATACTTTAACAACAAAGTGCGCGCTCAATCCTTGACACTCAACACTCCCTCTTAAGGGCTATCTCCAATACTTCCTAGTCCACGTAGATAGTCGAATGGTTGCCTTGCAAGTGCCTTCGTGAAGATATCAGCAATGTTCTCTTTTGTGTGAACATATTCAATATTGATATCGCCATTCCTATAGCACTCTCTCACGAATTCCACTTTGACACACATGTGCTTAGATCCATCATAATGCTTATTTCCTTTGATAGTCAAGATTCCAGCTTGGTTGTCACAGAAGATTTGGATCTTCTTCCTTTCCGTTAATTCCTCTAAACGATTTCTGATCCATAGTGCTTCTGCTGTTGTAGTGCTAAGTGCTATCAATTCTGAATTTAGAGTGGACCTTGCAACTGATGTTTGTAGCTTTAACTTCCACCGGATAGGGGAGGTTCCATGCATTATGATGTATCCAGTAACTGAACGTTTTCATCTAGTTCTTCTGATGCAAGACTAGCGTCTGAGTATGCTTGAATGTGGCAATTGGAATCTGGGCGATAGATGAGTCCTAGTGTTGATGTTCCCATTAAGTACCGTAAGACTTTCTTTGCAGCTTTTATGTGTTTCACTTTGGGGTCAGTTTGATGTCTGGCGAGTTTCAGTACCACGTAGCTTATGTCAAAACGAACAGTATTTGCACCACATTGAAGTTTGCCAATGATTGATCTAAACTCTGTTGAATCAAGTGACTCTTCATCTTCTTTGGTTGAGATCTTGTCAAAACCTTTCGTGTCAGCTGGTACTGTTTTGCTCCATCCTTTTGACATCCCATAGTGCAGCAGAAAACGTAATTATGTAAATTTAATCAAGTATAACCATTTCTCAATGTTGATACCAAGAAATATCTCGGTTTCTCCCAAATCCTTCATTTTGAAGCGCCCGCTTAGCATTCCCTTCGTCTTTGACACCTCGTCTATGTTTCTTCCTGAGACTAGGATTTCATCAACATAGAGCGCTATTAATACCAACGAGTCTGCAGTTCGTTTGATATAAATGATCTTTTATAGCTCTTTTAAATCCCATCTTTCTTATGTGATCATCGATCGATATATTCCAGACAAGAGGAAGGGTTCCGTTGTTGATGTAGAAATAGAATATAGCATCACTTGGTACTACCTCAAAAAAAAAGACAAAGCGGTGATCACAGAAGTTCCATTGAACAACTTGTTGGAAGCCAACGAGATAACTATTCCAGATGATGGGAGCGTACACTACAATTCGCAACGGGTTATGAGCCCCGTGCTCTTCCTACAGAAGGTCCAGAATAAGTACAACTCCACAGATTGAACCTGACAATAAGACGGTCCTTTAAAGACCTTTCTACTCCACGTATACAATTCTTACGATTTCGCTACCGATCTATAGCTCAAACGGGAACATGATGGAGTCCTTTTGTACCTGACATTTTCATACATCATCCCAAGAATGCTTCCATTTAATCTCTCTCATTTAATTTTAGTTTACATTTAATCTCTCTCATTTAATTTTAGTTTACATTTAATCTCTCTCATTTAATTTTAGTGGCTTGGGAAAGTTCTATCGTAAGGTTTATGTCTTGTGTGAGGACGAGAGCGTAACAGGAGCCGTGTTTTACATCATGGAGTATATTCTGGGACGGCCCATTAAACGGCCTGACATGCCCAAAGTGCCGGACCACCAAAAGAACATGTACTGGAGCTCCATCGTGGAAACCATCAGCGCCATTCACCTGGTGGACTGCAAGAAGCTTCTTGAGTATCTACCAGAGCAACACTTTCCGCAGTTCAAGAAGCCAGCGCATATATAGTTCAGACTATGTCTTTACCTTAATGCCCATATATAAAAAATCATTATAATGCCCGTCCGAAGGACGGCGAAGGTGGGCGGGCATTTAAAATATAAAATAATCCAAAGGGGCATTAAAGAAATATAAAATATAAAGATTAATTAAATGATCATGGGTCCCTTCGGGGCCCATTTTATATCCCGCCTTTACAGGCGGGGGGTAAATTAGGTATTGGGCGCTCGTGGTAATTTTATTGTTAGTTTACTCAATTACTAGTCGTTGAACGTTCATATATCTTATAAAAACTTATATATGCTTCGTTACAAATTGTCTTTATATTGATAAAGAGTTTTTTGTTATTCACCCAATTAATATACCCTCATTAGAGGGCTATCTCACTATCGCGGAGATAATATATAATTTATTATATAAAGGAACTAACATTTAATCCCTAGCGTAACTTTAATCCGTTATCGACATCCATACCATTTGTTTATGCCTGTTCACTACACTCTACGTAAGTACTAATTCCACTTGGTTGTGTTATTATCATCGCACAATTATGTTGTTATCCTTACTTATATACCCCGCTAAGCTTAGCGGGGATAAGATAAAATTTAAAGATAGCTAATACCTATCATATCTTTTTATTCTATTTACCATATAGAATTATTGTACGTTATTTACTACTAAATAAATAATTTAATTAAACATTTAGTCTTGATATTCAAGATCTTTGTTATTAGACACATCAGATGCTTTCGCTGATGTCGACGCCCCATCGAAACTAACCTCTTTACTCTTTCTTAAATAAGTTAAAACTTAAGTCATTAGTTTATTAATAACCCTTTTTAAGGGCAATTCAATTTTTATTGAATTTTGACCATATTAATTAGATTCTTTTTTTATTTATATAGGTATCTCATTTGATTTAAAATATAAATATAACCTAATCTGCTGAAATAAATAAAAAAAGGGTTAATCATAATAAAATTATGATTAAAAAATCAAAATAAAGATATAGTAAAGCTGCATAGGGTCTTTTTGTCAACCTACAAATATACGGCATCTTCCAATTCTGATTAACTTAAGTAGGTTTGACCTACAAAGGTTTCTTACTTATGTACTAATAAGTTATATCTAAATAATAGATATATACTTCCAGGGGCAGATCAAGACCTTGAGTGCGGTGCAGGCATCGCGAGCACAAGTGGTTACACCGATTCCTGATTTCGAGCGGATATGCAAGTGGATCTTGGAAAGGGCTCCACGAGACCCGGGCCAGGTGACACTAGTGCATGGAGATTGCAAGATGGACAATTTTCTTTTTCATGAGTCCGAGCCGCGCGTGGTGGCGGTGTTGGATTGGGAGTTATGCACCCTTGGGCACCCCATGTTCGACTTGGCAAACTTCCTTCAGATGTACGTGTTCTCCAGCGGCATGAGCCAGATGATGTTTCCCGATACGGAAATCCGCTCAGACAACACAGAGTCGGTGCGCTTTTTGCGTTGGGCGCTCGAGCTTTACCAGAGAAAGTTTGGGCACGAGTGGCGTGAGAACGATCCCAAGAACAGCCCCATCGATTTGTGGCGGATGGGTTCCGTGTTCGGTCTGTTCCGTGTTCGGTCTTTTGCGCATATGTGTCATTTCGCAAGGCGTGGCTATGCGGAGCAAGAACGGCACTGCCAGTTCTGCGTCGGCAGACTTTGTTGGGGGTCTTTACTTTCCCTTGAGCGAGTTGGCCGTATAGTTGATGGAAGAACCTTCCAAATTGTGAGTGCTCCATTATAGGAATTGACTGAAGTTTGTTGCAACGGAGGGATTTCTGGAAAGTGTCGTATCATGAGACTCTGAAACTATGGAAGTAGGGTGTGATACTGCTTGGTACGTAGGAAAACCTTTACTAAAATAAGTAATAATTATAGGTCAATCGACGAGCTAAATCATATATATAGAGATTTTATATGTAAAAGTGTAGAGATTAGACGCTCATTGATAATCTAAGTTATATGCCATTATTAGAAATAGAATATGATTATTAAGGTTTGATATCTTAATAAAAGTATAATGCAAACAATACTAAGTGAAGAGTTAATATTGCAGTGAAACAAGAAGTAGTCGTAACACAAATGGAGGTGACAACTGCGTTCTTGAATAGATGAAGAAATCTACATGAAACAGCCGGAGGGCTATGTTGAGAAAGGAAAAGAAGACTTGGTGCTTAGACTAAGAAAGTCATTGTATGGGTTGAAGCAAGCACCGCGTGTGTGGCATAAGTGATTCATGAAGTACTCATGAACTTCAAGTTTGAACAATGTGTTGCAGAACAATGTGCTTGCTACAAGAGGTTTGAATAGAAGCTCATGGTTCTCTTATACGGGTGATATATTGATGGTCGGTCCTGATCAATCAAGTGTGAAGGAGGTACTGGAAACCCTCTCGAGGCATTTTGATATGAAAGATATGGGAACTCCGAAGAAGTTCTTGGGAATGAATTTCGAAATATCTGACTGATCGATTGGTTGAAATCTTGAAGATTATATTTACAAGCTAAAGGAATATGCCGGCAAATACGGGCTTCGCCGAGCCTACACTCCAGGAAAACACAAAGAACGACTTGATGAGCTTTCTGAAGAAGAACTACAGGAACCATGTGATGAGTCTGGATATAGGACGATAGTTGGAAAACTCATGTTTGCGGCAAATACAGCAAGACGGACATCGCCTTCCTGGCGCTGAATTTGGCAAGATATTTGAAGGAACCTAAAGCCAAACATATGAAGGAACCTAAAGCCAAACATATGAAGGAACCTAAAGCCAAGCATATGAAGGAACATAAAGCCAAACATATAAAGGCTGCACACATGACGGTAAGATACTTACTTCATACTCCAAGGAAAGGGATCATATACACGAGAACAGACCAAGAGGACACTAAGAACATGGAGGTGTTTGTGGATGCAGACCTAGCAACAAACACTGAAACAAGACAGTCACGGACTGGATATCTAGTAATGTTCATGGGTGGTCCGATATCATGGTCTTCGAAGTTACAGAAAACCATCGCAGGGTCAACAAGTGAAGCTGAACTATTTGGACTATATGATGGTAGCAGAGAAGTAATTTGGTTGAGGAATCTCATTAAAGAGTTGAAATTGGAAGGATGGAAGCACACAATTCAGATGTGGTGTGACAATACTAACGTTGTGAAGCAGGTAAACGATGGTGGTTTCAAGAAAGGAACGAAACACATTGAGACGAAATATGCTGTGGTATTGCCCGAAAAAGTATTCAAGAACATCTTCGCTGGAGATATCGACTGGCCGCCGCTCTCGGAGGAACAGGAACGAGAAATATGCACGCCCGAGGCTAAGGACTTGATAAAAAAGCTCTT